>JASAND010024308.1:0-39961 GCA_030248195.1 Trissonchulus latispiculum
ATGTGTAATGTGGGTAATAACGTCCCCGTTATCACCCCCCTTCCAAGTCCTTTCCTATTTCCCACTTTCGCTATTTTTCCTAAAACTCCCCCAAAATCCCCCAAATTCCCCGTGAATATTGTAATTTTATAATTGTTGGAAAGTCCGATAATTATGTATTATTTTGCGTGTAAACCCCTCCCCTAAATACTGTGCAGTGCTAACTTTATGCTCACCTTTTGAAAGTTACTAAAAATTACTTAGTTTGGAGCGTAAACTTAACCTTGCATGTATTTCCAATTCTAGTTGGCTTAGCGAAGATAGACCCTCCCGTTCCCAACGCATATCAAAATTCTCCTTGAATGATTACATCACCTTTTCGTCAGTTGGGAGTTTTGATAGTTACAGAGCGGTCGGTTCATTTGAGATCGGGGCCCCCACCCCCATTTTTCTACACCTAAAGAGTGAGTTTACGACTTTGTCCTTTTTCCCTTTAAAAATCCTTTTAACTTACTTCCTAATCGCTTTTCGTGTTCTAACCCCCCCTTTCTTTACTTACTCTTAATTTATTCCTAACTCCTCTCCCCCTTTTTCCTTTCCCACCTAACTAGCGGGGTTGTCCCCGTTTCCCTTCCCGGGGTCTAACTTCCTTTAGCTAACTTCCCCTCCCCCTATTTTGTTGTATCTATTGCTGCGCCCTATTTGTTGCTGGTCCCCCTTACCTTTGTCTCTGTTCCCTTTGTGCCCCTTATTTCTGTTATTGTGCGGGAAGTCCGCTGTACCTTGTCTGTCTTGTCCGGATACCGCCGGACGGACCCTCCTGTCGTAACCTTGTCCCTTACTGACCCATTAAATTGCCAGTTGTCTTGTTATTTAACTTTTTATTATTAATTTTACTAGGTCCTGATCTCTTAATTAGCTAGGTAGAGCCCTGGGACTAGCCCGGAGCTGACTTAGAATTGAGCCTATTTTTGTGTGTGCGTGTGTCCCCCGAATCTTACTAGGCGCCCCGTTGGCGTCCCCCCAAAAACTTACCCGTTCTCCCCTTGGCGAGGCAAGTCGGTGGTAGAGAGCCGCCTGGACTAAATATCTCCACCCGCAGTTCGCAGGTCAGCGTCTTGCGCACAGTTCCACTTGTAAAATTGGGGCGTGAGCTCAGTGGTTAAAATCCCTAGCTCCCCCATATTTTACACATGCTTAAGCATGTTTTGGGCTACCTTGTAGTCCTATCTTCAATTTTAATTACTTATATTTTACCTAAAGACTCCATAAACGTACTCCTAACCTTGCGCGAAACACTGGGATTTATTTACTTAATTTTAAATTCTACCAAATTAACCTATTTTAATAACCTTTTTGGGTTCTTAAATTTTGTGGAAGATCTGAAGGGAAGTGAGGTAGTCGATGCGAGCTTAGGCCCACCCTCCCACCCAGCCGAAATTTGCGCTCTGTGAGCTGTGCGAGAGGTTACCTCCGTACCTTAGCCTGAAGATGCCCTCATGAAGCTGACATTCAAGTTCTTTCCTTATTTTCATAATATGTGTTCTTTTTATGGGTACTTGTACCTCGCCGTGACGGCTGGAGGACTTGGTCGTTTCCCACTTGCGCACCGTCCCAGTGGCAATACAATGGCAGTTTCCAAGCGCATTTTTCTAGCTGGTCGTCACTAGTCCGCTGACGCCAAGTCAGCCCTAACCTTGTTCCAATATTTAGTCATGTTTAGTTAGTTTCTTTGCTTTTTATAACTTGTCATGTATCATAATTCGTTTTCTGCGTACGTACGTTGTGAGACCCACGTTGTTGTACGTTGTGTGGGCTCGGGCGGTAAGCCCTGGGGAGTTGTAATGAGGCGGCGTGACGTCAGTCCTCTTAAAATATTATGTATGTGTGGTTGAAATTATTTTTGTTAGAATTATGTTGGAAATGCTAATTTTAAGAGTGAATTTGAATGTGTATAATTTATTCTGCAAGTGTGTTGTGAAAATTGTTTAAAATTGTCATGCGAAATTCATGTGAAAGTTTTATACTTGAGTTTTCTGTGTTTATGTAGAAATCATGCATATGTGTATCAGCCAGCCTAGCCAATAGGTGGCGTTGTTGAGACGTCTGTTTTCTCTCGAAGCCTCTCCCAGCATCTCACTTCTCAAGGGGGTCTCAAAACTATCCAATCAAATTCTTCCACGCTCTTTCAAAACTGGTCTTATCCGACGTCTCAATTGCATTCAGTCTAGTGTCCTGACGTTAACGTGTGCGGTCGTGTTTTTCTATCTGTGCTCCCCTTATATTCTTTATATTTACTGTGCCTTATCCTGCCCTTATTAGCTGTGCTCACTTACTGGTTGCTTTATATGTCTAAAGGGTTTACCCCTCTAGACTTCTAGTCGCTCCAGGTTGGCCCTGTAGAGCTAGACTTATCATATTTATCTCATTCTTTATCTGCTTTTAAATTTATTGTTATTGTCCTCTTTTGATGTCTCCAAAAATTCTTCTGAATACTTAGGTTCTCTTTTTGATAGGTTATTTCTTTGTAGTTCTCTCATTGTAGTTCTTGTATTTTATTGAGAAAGTTTTGTAGTTTTATTTTGTGTTTAACTCGTATATTGCCTAGATAATTTGTCTTTCTTACTCTGTATTATTTACTCTAAATTCTGTACGCTACTTTCGGGGTTCGCCCCAATATCAAGCATAATTTTTCAAGTAAATGTGGTCTCTTTTCGGGCCATTTTAGGGTGTCATTTTAGTTTAGGTTTTTGTATTAGAATTGTATATTCGGTAAGTAGGGCTTTTCTAAGGTTATTTGGGTAGGTAGTTAGTTATTTTTAAGTATGTACTTTTCAGCAAATTTGGGGTAGGATCTAAATAATTTTGAGTCTGTGCTCTTCATCGGTGGTTAAACTCCATTCGGTAGGTTTTACTTAGGATTGTTGGCGAGGTTAGTTAGGTCGACTGGAACTACATCTCCTCCAGGTTCGACGTTACCCTTGTGCACAGTTTCCCACTCGTAAAGTTTGGTCGGTACACTTCCAACTTTACATTACAACGTTGGATGTGAAAGTAAATTTTCCTATTGAGCTGACTTCGAATTCTCGGTCGGACTTCATTGTAAGCCTCTATTTCTGCCTCAATATCATCATGTCCGTCTGCGAGATACTCATTTGTTAACCTAGTTATTCTACCTTCGAACCTCTCTTCGGACTGCTTGACAAGCTCACCCCAAAATTTACCTATATCAGTAGGCTCATAAATCTCTCCTCAACTCGAGTCACTACTATCTGAGCATGCGGTACTTGTCTCTGATTCGGACTCATCATACTCCGGTTGGGCACTGTGAAGGTTTTGAACGTGACGTTGTAGGTTGAACGCCCTGGTGAACGTCTGCCCACAAGTGCCACATTGATATGGTTGTAATATTCACAACTAGACATGTTTGTTCTGATTGAGTTTCAATATACGCTTTATAGACTTAATGTCGCGTTGTCTTTACTGTTTGTGCTTTTATTGATTTCGCTTGGTGCTTTTATGTACTTTGTCTATCGCGCTTTTATTGATTTTGAGTCACTCCAAACCTACTCCGAGCAAACACCGAGCAAACACCGAGTATACACCGAGCTTACACTGTGCCTTAAGAGCAATGTTGGGGTAAATATCAAAGCAATGTCAAAGAACAAGGACCAATTTCCGCTTTTATGGATTCACTGTACTCGAAGTCGTCGCGTCGAATTGGCCCTCCAATCCAATAAAGCGTATATTGAAACTCAATCAGAACAAACATGTCTAGTTGTGAATATTACAACCATATCAATGTGGCACTTGTGGGCAGACGTTCACCAGGGCGTTCAACCTACAACGTCACGTTCAAAACCTTCACAGTGCCCAACCGGAGTATGATCAGTCCGAATCAGAGACAAGTACCGCATGCTCAGATAGTAGTGACTCGAGTTGAGGAGAGATTTATGAGCCTACTGATATAGGTAAATTTTGGGGTGAGCTTGTCAAGCAGTCCGAAGAGAGGTTCGAAGGTAGAATAACTAGGTTAACAAATGAGTATCTCGCAGACGGACATGATGATATTGAGGCAGAAATAGAGGCTTACAATGAAGTCCGACCGAGAATTCGAAGTGAGCTCAATAGGAAAATTTACTTTCACATCCAACGTTGTAAGGGGTTCCTCGACGATCTAATAATTGATGAAATTCTGACCAAGCAAATAGAGTATGAGGCAAAGTATTCCATCTCAAACGCGCCATAGAAAAGAACTCTAATTTGAGCACGGTGGTACTACCTGAAAAAACGGTGGACCAATTTGACGAACAGGATGAGGAAGAATAAGTGGAATTATTTATTACTAGGGAGTGCGCTCAGTGTATACTCAGTGTTAGCTCGGAGTAGGTTTGGAGTGACTCAGGGACTAAAATTCCGATAGGTTGAAGCTTAAGGCAAAGCATGAAAGGACAGGGCTAGACTATAAAATATAAGGGAACAGTATGCTCGGAGTAAAGTAGGAGTGACCCATTTCAAGCTTCGGTGGGTTGAATGTAAAGTTAAGAAAATTTAAATTACTTTATAATACGAATTTGTGCAAACGGTCAATGAAAATTATAAGCCAAGCAACTATTAGCTAACTCAAAAATCTATATAAAGGGAGAATTCCTGGTAGAGCGTCAGTTTGACTTGTTCTGTCATCGTGAGTGGTCGGTTTTCAAGAGCTCTGAGTAAGAATGGCGAATTTTCTGTGCGATCTATGTGGGGAAACTTTTACTCGCAAATATGATCTTAACCGGCATACAAAAGCGAAGCATGAGCAGGAAAAATTCATATGCGAGAAGTGTGGGAAAAGCTATCCTAGGAAAGACGCAAAAGCTAATCACGTGTGTAAACCAGTTACGACTATCAGACTATCCCCAAGAGCCTCAAGAATATCCCTGCACACGTTGCACTAGTAAATTTAAAACTAAGAAGGGATTAGATGGCCACATTCGGTGTCATGAAAGTTCTGATAAAATGCTAATGCAAAGAAAGTGCCCGCGGTTACTCCTACCTAAGGAAGATCCGACTGAACCACCTGCAGACTTTTTGGAGACACTACCTGAGCCGATTAGAAATGTCTACATTCGAAATTGGGAAAACATTAGGACAAAATTTAAACTCGGGCCGGGTATCTATTCAACCTACAACTTTCGTTTGGAAGACGCTAGGGAATCTAACCTCAAGAAGCTCCTCTACACAGTTTTCAATGCTCAATTCTACTCTATCAAAATTAATTTCTCGTTTGGTTTCATTCTTCAAAATGTTTTGGACCATGAGTTGGCTTTCTATTATCCTTCAAATAACAACCACTACCTAGAAGAACCTAAATTTATTGGAAATAGGGAAGACTTGGATGAACTTAATCTAGAGTTTGATAGGATGGATGTACTGGAGTGGGCCCGGCTGCAGAGACCTACCACAAAATGGATGGTTGCAGGGGTTACCAGTATTTGTTTCTTTGTATATAGATTGACTGGGTATACTATGCACTAGAAAAATTATAAAAAACAACAAAAACATTAGTTGGTGATGGACCGGATTTAGGTAGGTAGGTAAGTTAAGTAGTTAGGAGAGGATTAGGTTACTTATGTAGGTACGTAGGTGAGTATAGGTATGTAAGTAGTTAGGTACACAGGAAGTAGGTAGCTTTGGTTGGTAGGTAGGAAGTAAGTTAGTTAGGTAGGTAGGAGTCCGGTAATGGGCCGACGCCGGGTCCCAACCCCCGGGGGAAGAACACAGAGGGATGGTGATTATACAGGGTGAAGCAAGAGGGTGGGTTAATGGGGGTAACGAAGTGGAGGGTGGAGATGAAGGGTGACAAGGTTCAATAAAAAGGGTAGTGGTTCGGTAACTATGGGAGGATTATCTCAATCCAGGGATTGGTGGTCGAAACGTGCACCCTATACTACTCACCATGCTAAAAGCTAATTTGCATATTGCACAAAGTCAGCTTATTCCACAATTCTTTATTCAACCAAAGAGGGCACTAGATGAATAAATTTCCAGAAGGACTGTTATATTATTCATGATTGAAATTTCGTACAAATTTAAAATAATTAACAGCAACGAATAGTTGTAATGTTAACAAAACGAAATTGCAGTTCTAAATACAGCTAAAAAGGCACAAATTCAATTATACAACTCTTTTGCACTTTTACTGTGTAAAGACTGTGCATATAAATCAGATAATGCACAGTGCAGCGTGCGTATAACTAAGTTTATACGTACGCTGCACGCTAGGAGGCCTGTCCCTAATTTAAGTTGCTGAAGCATACAGTTCACTGCATGCTTCAGCAGTGTGTACAGCGCTCTGCTGCACACCAAAAAATAGGCCTCCCAGATTGCTGCCACGTAACCTTAAAATTTGTCTAGACATATCTGTCAGCTGCAACATAAACGAGTAAGGTTTCATCAATTAAGGATAGGTTTCATCGTTGTATAAGTACTTTACAACACACCTTAGCGCTGTTCACTAATTTCTACTGCGCGCACGTCGCATGGAAAGCCCTCTTGCGTGGCACTCGTTCGCCTTTCGGAGCTTCCCACACGGCGTGCGTATAAACCAGTGAATGCACCCTAAGGTGTGCTATAAAGTATACTTACAAGTATCTCGCCTCTAGGCGAGATAATAATAAAAATTTGGCTAGCTTCTTCAGGAGGGAAAGCTGAATAGTTAAGAAGACAAGAATTGCCTAGCTGTTTGTTCCATGTAGTTGATATCGTGGAAAGCTAGAAATGCTAAAACAAGAAGATGATGTCAGAGAAGAGAAAATGACAGCATATTGCTACGAAGTAACAGCTCAAACACCAGCTTATCGGCAAGTCACATTAAATTCATCCTAAACACCAGAGGCAGAATACGAATCTATTGGAGTTTGCAATTTAGTGACAGGCGATCAGAAGTGCGCGCAAACAATTTGTATCCGCGGCGGCGCGAAACGCAATCGAATTCTTTCTAACGTCCTTCAAAAAGACTGGTTGAACAGCGAAAATTGTTTGAAAAATGCTCCAATTCTTCTTTAAAATCTGGTCAGAACTGGGGGTCTTGGTCTAAGAATTGGAATCATATAATATGTTTTCTAATAATCTGATAATTATAAACGAATAATAATCTAATAAGACTTGTTTTGGCGACTTTCCACAACACAGCTCCAGCAAAATTTCGTAGAAATGAGAAAGTCTAATAAAATTTCCATAAGAAAACTTAAACCATAGTACGACCAAAAATGTGTGTACAAACTTTGACCGCTTATAGCAGATTAACCTTTGGAGTAAACCCCAACAATATATATATATATTTTTAGAAACCTCAGGAGCCCGAGATTTCGAAAATCCGGAACTCCGGGTTTCATTCACGGAAAATCTATTTTTTAATTTTTAGCCCAATTTTTATCGCAATCAAAAATTTGTTTCCACAATCGAATAGAGCCGGTTCCGCTGCATATTTTTGCTTTTACAACTTTTTCACGAAAATGCACCCAATTTCCGGAATTCCGGGTTTTCGAAATTTCCGGATTTTGAAAATTTTCTCCAATACCCCCAAGAAGGGTATCATTCGAAAGCTCTTATCGAGCTGAACAACTTCTCTAATAGAATGAACTCTTGAAAATGCACGCAATTCCCGGAATTTGCGAAACCCGGATTTTCCGGATTTTAAAAATTTTCTCCAATACCCACAATATGGATATCATTCGAAAGCGCTTGATGATCTTTTAATAGAACTAACTCGCAGAAATGAGCCCAGTTCCCGGAATTCGCTAATACCTTCCAAGCTAGTTTGAAAACCGAAATTTGTGAATTTCGGGAATTGGGTGTATTTTCATACATTGGTTCTATTACAAGATTTGTTCAGCTCGATAAGAGCTTTCGAATGATACCCATCTTGCGGGTATTGGAGAAAATTTTTAAAATCCGGAAATTTTGAAAACCCAGAATTCCAGAAATTGGGTGCATTTTCGTGAATAACTTGTAATAGCAAAAATATGCAGCGGGACCAGCTCTATTCGACCCTGAAAACAAAATTTTGATTGCGATAAAAATTTGGCGAAAAACTAAAAATTTTAGATTTTCCGTGAATGAAACCCAGAACTCCGGATTTTTCCGGATTTTCAAAATTTCCAGTTCCTGACGATTCTAAAAATATATACATTGTTGGGGTTTGCTCCATTGTCTAATCTGCTATAAACGGTCAAAGTTTGTACACACATTTTTTGGTAGTACTATAGTTTATTACTATTTATTACTAGTCAGGCCTTCTATTCTGCCTTTGCCCGAGATACAAAACATACAAATAAATATATAATGTGAAGAATAAACTAAACATAATCAACCTGCGAAATGCTTACTCGTTGAGAAAGCAGTAAAGTAGAAGAATTAATGAGTAAGTATAAGCGAGTATTCTTGGGGCAGCTCCCCCAGGAAATCAGAGCTGTAATTACGATTTGTTGTTCAACTTAATATAGAACACTCTTCAAGTCACTAATGCTTAAGGTGGCGATTCCTTTTGATGGCACAAACTTTGAAACATTATTGCTCATTCATTACTTGGAGTTAAGAAGCCATCCTTATGTTAAAATGTAGCTTGGCATTTTCTCTTTTTAATGGATACCATGCAATTTTGGTTTTCTAAAATTTTCTTAAAACATTTTAAAAGAAGTTTAATATGAAATCGCTCTTCGTTATGGAGAAATACACTAAAATGTATGTGTACCTGCATTTTGCCTAGTTTTCCCAACTTTGACAAGCAACTACTTAGCCTACCTAGAAGGTAGCTATCGGAGCAATTAAACGACCCTGGGCATTTTTGTGTAAAACACGTCTAGTAGGTAGCAGCTCTCTAGCTGGCAATGAAAGTGGTCCACAATTTCTGCAAAAATATTTGTCGTGCTTTTGCAAAAACAACCTTTTTATGATAGCAGCTAATGGCATAGCAATTGGAAGCTGTTCAAGCCTCGGAAAATTTGGCCGTGGGAAACCTTCAAATCGACAACCTTGTGTTTAGTTTTACGGCTTGGGTAGCTCAAGAAATGATGGATTATTTGATTTCTGCAGAATGAACAACGTTTCGATCCCTAAATAAGAGAATTGGCGATATCTCACGATAGATAACAGATAGAAAGACGCCAGTCAAGGAGAAATATAAAGCTCAACCAGAATGAACTTTTGAATGAATTTAGCCATGACCATGCCGGTGCTGCCCAACTGTCGGAAACTGGCAAAAACTGCCCTGAACGAAAATGTCGAAATTTCGAGGGTTTCCGCGGACGGTGTTATAACACTAAAAGAACTTATTTTGGAAAGTTTCATCAAATTTCGTGTTGATTTGTGTCGTCAACCAATGATACCTGCGCAAAGGGGATCACCACCGCTTTCGGTTTAGTGTAGATTGTGCAACTTTACGATACTGTGAGCAGAAAATAATGAACAGAAATGTAGAAATAATACCAGACAGTTGCGCGTGGTAACCCAACAAATGTGCAAACAGAAATTGACAAATTTCATCCAGGATTCCTACATAATACACCGAAAGCAGTACAAGTACGTCCGTCTACCCATTGCACTGATGCACAACTTCTGCCTGAGCCTGAGTACTAAAAGGACGAACATATGCAATGAAATTCGATCAAATTCAATTTAATTGATTTGGAATCTTAAAAGGAATTCAGTAGTTTTGTTTGAAAACAGCCTAGCAACAACCATTGCTTTAGCCAGTTTAGAATTGCAACTATGAATTGATTTGTACAACAATGTGAACGAATATTGTGTTCGTGTGACTGTGGTTAATCCAGAGCTGTCAAATCATCCTAAAACAGGAGAAGACGTTAAGATTGTGAACCGTGAATTAATCCCAGTAAGTATGTTAGGACACTATTCCCCTGCATTCAGGAGAGAGTTGAAATCCTCCCAGCTTCCCTGAAACAATAATGAAAGAAAATGTGTAAACAGAGTGATCTGTGTTTGCTCGTTTCCCGAATATCACCATTGACTGAGATAATTAGGTGCAGAACAATTAGAAGCAACTGTCTGTCCACACCATTTTACTAGTTTTTGTTTCACCGCGGTTTGTTTTAACTTTGTGTCTTTTTGTTTGTGTGTCGGGTGTCCTCCAGTGTTAGCCACAGTCGAAGTAGCAGTCGATCGCCATCTCTTCGGAGGACTTCCGACTCCGACCGGGCGGCCGAACAGTTAGCCAGTCACTGTCTGTAGACCGATCGCCTTCCCCGTTCCGACTGAAAATGTTGGGTCTGTTTTATCAGGCCAGTCTTAAGACGGCCGCAGGCCCAGTATTCGTCTCGCGCGGTCCTCATAATCGAACTCACGTGTCAGCTTCAGACGCCTTGGTCACAAGCAAGGGCAGTCAACCAACAAACTACCTTTTCTGTGTCCTCAGGGGTTCATGACCATAGGATAACGTAGGGGGATGGGGAGAACATACCCCCCCAGACCGACAAAAAACGGGTAGACCCCCGCATCGAAAAGAAAAAAAGGGTAGACCCCTCAGCGATTTTTACAAAAAATTGCTAATTTTTATCAAATTTTAGCCATTTTTTCAAAAAATTTCTTGAAAATCGCTAAAAATTGTCAATTTGTACTAATTTTTGGTCAAAAACATTAAAAATTTCCAATTTTTACTAATTTCGGGGCGACCCCCTTAAAATTCTGGAGTTTTTCAGGGCTAGACCCCTCGCCGAGGTCGGGGCAGACCCCCCAGAATCGGACCCCGTGTTAATGTATGCTCAGGACTGTTGGCAGGTGTCTCACCCTGAAGCTGGGACCAGATTCTGCCTATCAGCGTTAGCGGGCGGACGAACCTGCGTAGTCGATGTTCTCCGTATGACAGATCGAAGCTGATAATTGTCATTGTTTTCTCGACCGAACGGAAATCTGACGAAGAGCGATTCCAGTGCCTTCAGTCCGACGTCTGTGCCAGTACGACAGGGGTAGCAGCGTTTGCTGGTGCGACTGTCGCAAGCTCAGACGCTCACGGCATTCCAAAGCATCAAAACGGTGCGTCAGACAAGAGAGATTTGCAGAAGGCTGCACTTTTCCATGCGTGACTTACACGGAAAAAACGCAAACGGACCGAACTTGTCCGGAAGCGAAAATGTTCACATTTGGACATTTTGACCAAAACTTTTCTGCGACTTGTAGTACTCGTCGTGCTGATTCCAACTGTAAAATCTAACGTGTTACTAAATACTGATTTAGTAAATTAAATAACAATTAAGATTTTACTAATGAAAAATAAAGAGTGTTAAAATTAAGTTATAAGATGGTGCATCCTTGCACCTGGATAACCTGTTGGAGGCCTCAAGGCTTTCACAAATCTACACAAGCAATGGAATAAAACAGACAACTTCTAGACACACTGAGAGAGGGAACAATCCTGCCATCTATTAGGAAAGAAACAACCAGACTAACTCAGAATGTTAAGGCTTGACTAATCGTAGGAAACGAAAAGACCAAAGTTCACAATTCGGAGAATTGCTCAGGCAATTCTCAGAAAAGCAAGGTCTGAATTAAACAAAAATTGAGCCTTGCAAGCTTTCTGACATTAGACGCAATTCCAAGAAACACGAAAGGCTACAACAAGAGTTGCAATCCAACAAGGGTCCGCAGTCAAAACAAGGAATAAAAAGAAGAAGGATGTTTTCAATAAATTACGGCCAAACACGAAGGGAGCATCACATACCTTCCCCCTTCGAAAGAAGGATCGTCTCCTGACGACCAGAAAACCAAAAGAAAGAAAGGAAGTCGCTCAGGCGAATAACAGATACAGTACTCTCAAGAGTCAACATGTTAGTCAATCGATAGTATGCAACATCTCAGGATGGTCAAATTACAATAAGTCAACAAACAGCAACAAAAACAAGAAACAAATGCAACAGTAAATCGAGACATTTGGGAATTTAGTAACTCTTCTGCTGTGATCATTAATCGGCGCAGCTGGTGCTAAGATTCCACACAGTCACAATAGGATTGGAAATGGCCATAAATCAGGAATGCCAGTCTCCAATAGCCAACAGCATGAAGTAATAACAAGTAGTTGCAGCCAACCAAATAAATATTAAGATAAATCGGATTAAAGATTAATTAAATATGAATCGGAACAGTAACGGCTAAGCGTACTATGGAGCTGTTAATAATGAAATAAATAGCAATGAAATAGGAGACACAAAAGCTTAAAGGCAATACAGGCTAAAGTTTAAAAACTCCATTCGATTTCACATGTCCCAGGATTCATGGTCATTAATAATGTATGGCGGCAAAGGATCGACGAGTTACGAAACGACCATGGTAACACCAGTTAGATAACCAAATGGAATGATTTCTCCGAACACTTTTAACGGCGTATCCCAACAGTAGACGAAGATTGTATGGTGTAGTCACCAACAGCTCAGGCTGCTGGCAGCAACCAGAGCAACCTGCTGTGCCAAGTTCGGTGGAATTGGCACAGAGCTAAACTCCAGTAGATGCGGCAACGATCTGCTCAGGCAGACGTTGAACTGGGTCATCCAGTACCTTAGGGAAGAGTTCTTCATTAGGTAGCTCTTCAATCTCCAACTGTGGATTTCCAGTAAAAGCTGCTGATGGGATAACCACAGATGGTCTGGCTGCTTCAGGGGATTAGGTCATCATGGGCTGAGCAGTAGCAATCTCCGGGTTACCACCGGGTGACGGATCGGAATTGGCCAGGGCAGAGGCTCCAGTATCCACTCGATGGCGACAGCAGCAACCACGTCTAACAATAGTTCATAGCCTCATCATTCACCTTGAAATCATCAGAAATTGCGAGTTCGTCGGAGTCGGTTTAGTCAGAAGCAAGAACTCATTCTCGGAAGATTCGTTCTGAAGTGCACCTGGTCTCCATCCTAGCCATCAGCGTGATGTTAGCTTGGCTGAATGCCTGAAATAGGTTATATACATTAAAGTTCAAATTATAAGAAAGTTAGGAATCTGTCAGGAGTCAGGAGGCATAAAATCAGGACATAGGCGCATACCGTATAAAACAAAAATAAGAACAAGACAATCATACATTAACATAGGGTCGGGTCCTGGGGGGGCTTGACCCCAAAACATTTTTGAGGGGGCTTGTACCTTAAACAAAAATTTTCAGGGGGCTTGTACCTCAAGAAAAAATTTGTAAAATTTTTCGAAAAATTAACGCTGAATTTATCAAAATTAGCAATTTTTTGTCAAAATTCGCAAAAAATCTTCAATGTTTGGAAAAATTTTCAAGATTTTGTCCAATTTTCCCGAAAAATTAAAGCCTTTTAGCCAAAAAATTCCGTCGAAGCCGGAAATTTTTTGAAATTTTACTGTAAAATCTAATTTTTTCCGTCTGTTTCTGGTTACCCTTGGTCATTTTTTCGTTACCCCTTGTCCCCGACGGCGATAGGGCTTGTACCATGTCCGGTTGGGGGGGGGGGGGGGCTTGGACCCCCCCCAGACCCTCCCGCGTTAACCTATGATTGCAACCCTTGTGTTAACCACCCAGTTTCCAAAGCAATCATTCCGCCTCCAGGCGGAATAAAAAGCTTTCGCTTTCTACATTGTTTGGCCAGACTTTAGTTTGGGGCGTTGGCTGGAATCTCCGTCTCCAAAGTTAACTTGCTTGGCTTGAGTTAATCGACGGCGGGCTAATAGCTTGCCAAAAGCCAATGGCCAGCAAACAATATTTTGCTTGGGATTAGTTTTTAGATTTAAACACCCCAAAACACTAAAATTTTGTGTGCTTACTTTTAGTCAGATTCAGGCTTTGACCTAACAGAACTGAGCTTGATAATTCAAAAAATGACTGATCTGGAAAAAATTTAATTCCACGGAACTTGAAAAAAATGTCAAAACTTATCATTGCAAATAACAGAAAAATGCCGCAGAGTTAAGGATACAGTTTTGCTATTATTGTTATTATTAAGCAACAAAAATTAGGAATAAACTGCCTAATGTAAGGCTGGCTAGTTTACACATCAGTAAACAAACACTTTTTTATGAAAAAGCGTAATTAATAGTACAAATTGGGACCTCTGGAAACATTCGGAAAGGGTTCCCCCATGAAGTAAAGCTTCGTACTCCTATTCTATTATGGTTTTGATTTCACTTAAGGGGGGCGCTTACATTATCGGAATTATAGATGTAAAATTTAGACCCATTGCTTAATTTTAAGGAAATCCCAACCGAAGTTTCTTTGGTTGGCGGGACCTATTTCGACAAAATTTTGACAACTGAGACCGCGTGCGCGTGCTTTGCTAGTTTGCTAGCTACTGTGGAGTTTAGGTAACTCAATAAAGAATAAGATTGAAGTAAAGATTGCTAGATTCGGTTCAGAGTGTGTTCATGTCTGATAATTTCTACCACTTATCCTTACCCAACTGCAGGAGTCGCCGACAGTCCAAAGCGGTCCCGCGAATTTACTTTTAAAAATTCAAAGTATTTTCTCAAGAGGGACAAGTGCGTCTATCAAAAGATATTGAGCACACCAACCAAGCAAGATTGCGTGGATTCGTTCAAGCTAGGTTTTGCCTCAAAATGATTCCACGAAATTAAGCTGGCATGGCCGGAATTGCGCTGTCCAGTTTTTGTCAAAACCAAATTCCAGTTTCGTGGATGGAATCTTGCTGACTGGGATAAGGCACGCAATCTTTTTGCTGAATTGAGCTATGTTTTTGTGGAATTAAGCGTCGATAGGCTTGGACTGGGTAAGACACGTAAGTTTTAAACTTAATTGAACCAACGTTTTTGGATTTCAGCTAAAATGTTTCTTTGACTGGGCTAACCCTTAAAAGTATTTTAAGCTGGAACAGCTGGAAACCTGCTGCTAAGAATTACGTTTAACCAAATTCCACTGTATTAAGGGGGGGGTCGCTTTTTGGGCGATTTTTCGACCTTCTCCGATTCTGCTCATTTCGGATATTTTGTACTCCCAATGGGTTCGCGAAACAAGACAAGTGCGTTTTGCGTGATATTGCTTTTACGTGCGTCTCCTTAGCGAACCAAGTTTTTGATCCAGCGCTGGAACTTTTTGATCCAGAAAGAGCAAGCAAAACTAAGCATGAGTCAAAACCATTTAGCTTCACGCATGGTTCGGCTAAACAATTGACATTTTTATTGGTTCGCTGAAACTCGTCCTGCGAACTAGATCTACTGCGAACCAAGTTTTGAGTTATTAGCTTATTTTGTGCCAGCTGATAGCCGTTCAAGAGTACACCATGAGTCAGACTTCAGAATTTACTGAAGTTGCAAAGTAAAGCGGAATTTTTAATTAGCATTACTAACATAAAAGACTAAGTCTAATTTGATGAAAGCGGGAAATGGTCCGCTCACCTAACATGAGCAGTGCTGAGAATAAAACGGTGGTTATCCCGGGAAAACACTAAATTTTATTTTTCAATTTGCCACCTTTTAATTTGATGCAACGGTATCACCAACGAATAGTCTTTCTTGGACGCAGCTTTTAAATATACCAAATGGGTGAAAAAAATTTGAATTTTGCACATGCAAAGATTGCTAAGTCGCGACTGCGTCCGCTCACCGAAAGTAGGATGACTTTACTGCAAAAAGTAGGTTATCCCAGGTTGTCCTTAATTTTAAAAATTGACTACAATGCTATTTTTCGCAGAGAAAACGAATGTTATAGGTTTCTGAATGGCTGTAGCGTATTTGCAAGGTAATAATTTATCAAATAATTGTCAATTAAATGCACCCAATTAATACAATAGAGATAACTGGTTTTCTATATTTACGAATTATATAAACCTTTTTAGAAAATGTGTAAACTACAGCCATTCAGAAACCTATAACATTCGTTGTCTCGGCGAAAAATAGCATTGTAGTCAATTTTTAAAATTAGGGACAACTTGGGATAACCTACTTCTTGGAGTAAAGTCATCCTGCTTTCGGTGAGCGGACGCAGTCGCGACTTAGCAATCTTTACATGTGCAAAATTCAATTTTTTTCAACCATTTGGTTTATTTAAAAGCGGCGTCCAAGAAAGACTATTCGTTGGTGATACTGTTGCATCAAATTAAAAGGTGGCAAATTGAAAAATAAAATTTAATGTTTTCCCGGGATAACCACCGTTTTATTCTCAGCACTGCTCATGTTAGGTGAGCGGACCATTTCCCGCTTTCAGCAAATTAGACTTAGTTTTTTATGTTAGTTATTCTAATTGAAAATTTCGCTTTTCTTTGCAATTTCAGTAAATTCTGGTGTCTGACTCATGGTGTACTCTTAAAGGGTTATCAGCTGGCACAAAATGAGCTAATAACTCAAAACTTGGTTCGCAGGACGACTTTTAGCGAACCAATAAAAAAGTCAAGAATTAAAATTTTGGCAAACTCTTAAAGTCAGAATTTGTGAAAATTCCGAGTTTGGCTATTTGCCAAAATTCTAATTCTCGATAGAATTGCACCAAAGTAACTCGCTGCACTCTACATTATGTCCTTAACAAGTGTGCAAAATTTCAGAGCTGAGTCTCTTACACAGCGAAAAAAGTTTTGGACACAAACCTTTTTACCTTAACTTTTTCATTTTCCTATGTTTAACACATGTCGGAGTCGCCTTTGAGGGACTCTACAGAACGATAGTAGCAATATCATGCAAAACGCACTTGTCTTGTTTCGCGGACCGATTGGGAGTACAAAATATCCAAAAATGAGCAGAATCGGAGAAGGTAGAAAAATCGCCCAAAAAGCGACCCCCCCTTAAGGTGGTGGTATCCTTTTGTGCAGTGCTTTTGTGGTGTTTTTTTGAAACGCTATAACTTTCGCAATTTTGGGAGTTGTAAAGAGTTTTATACATCGTTTTAAAGCTTATTATCTGTACCTTTACATGAGCTTACAGAACTGGCAAAATTAGCAAAAAAATAGCAGAAATTTTCTGCCAAGCTAGCATCGAACAGCATGAATATAGACCAAAAGTTTTTGAACATCGATTTCTCAAAACTGAAGAATCGGCCAAATGTTGTGCCACGATATGAAGGACATATGGGCCGAGGGTCGTTTTATTGGATTTGGCTCAGCAGGTCTTAACGGTCGAGAAAATCGGCCAAATGCACAGTAACACGAAATTTCGCAACTTCGCATTGAGTTTTCTTGCTACTCAATATGTTTTAGCCCAAACCAAGAAAAAGCTCCTCCGCAGAAGTGCGAATTTCGATTCTGCCGAAAATCTCCGGAATCCGTTTTTGAGTTTTTGAGAAATCGATGTTCGAAACAAAATAATCGCAGTTTTGCCAAAATGGTTTTTCCGCCAAATCTCCAGCTGAAAGCAATAAATTCCGGCTACTAGGCATTCATAAAATGGGCATTTGGAAGCTATATCGTTTGAGTATAAATAAGCCAATTTGGGCCTTAACATGTGGCAGTAATTTTGAAAAAACTGATTTCCTCGAAAATGGCCATTTTTTGACCCTAAAAACAGTTTTTTGCTTATACTGACTTAACCACTGGAGATAGCTCAAAGGTTGTAAGAGCAAAAATGTTCATTTTCGAGTCCTCTTTCCAGCCATACCAACCAATCCCGTGTCTTGTCTACCGACTGGGAGCTTAAGGCCAAAGACCAGAACTTTCTTATCTTTTGGCCCAAGAATACGGGACTGGTCCTAAAATGTTAAAGAGCACGGAAATAGGTTATTTCGTCAGTTTTAGCCCTTTGCGTAAAGGATTAAAGCCGTAGGAGTCAAAAATACCCGAAAGGAAACCAGCACCTTCAGCTGGATCGGTAGGAATGCAGCTGGCTGGTTTTTGCCTCAAAAAGATTCCGTGGAATAAAGCAAGCATTAATTTGATGAGCCCCATCCGCGGAATCTTGCTTGGTTGGTGTACTGAATATCTCTTGATAGGTGCAAAGAACAAGAAACATGGGCAAGCACCATATATTATACAAAACTCCGCAATAGAGAAAGACTAACCCTAAGACCAAAAATGGTGAAAATCCAAATTGCCCCCCAAACTGACCAAAGATGAACAAACCTGACGTAATAATAAATGGGCGCCAAAGCCGCCAGATCCCAGGATTCCTGAAACTGAGACTGCAATGTTGCGTGCTCAATTTTGAAGGAAAGACGTATTAGCTATGTCCAGCCTTACACGCTAGCCTTTACACGAGAGTGTAATTTACATTGAACGTTTGTAAATTTGTAAAGTTAGCACACATTTTTGTATAATTTTGAATAAAATCAAGGAAATATTTCACACTACCATTATGGTTTTGAAAATAGAAATTTTATTAAAGCTTCAAAAGCTAGATACGAACAGATGAAAGTACATACAAAAAGCTTTGCAGCGTTGTGCATATCTCCTCTGTACGTGGTTTCAATCAAAGTTACTGGCTGTTGAAAATATGGCAAAAAACGTTGACCATTCCCACTGCGTATGGCAATGTAAAAACTGTTCTTTCGAAAAATTCATTCTACAGGATAATGCATGATGCTCTTGTGTCAGATTTGTTTATTGTTTTATGAAATACACTACGCAACTTATTGAAATCATAATATGAAATCATTATGAAATCATAATACACAACAGAAGCGATTAGTGCGAAATATTTCAAATCAATTTTCTCATAAACGCTTCAACTAAAGTTGCTCAAATTTGGTTGTACGTTTATTTGGGTACTCAGGGGAATTTTTCAGATTTTGTTTAAAGCGCATATTTGCGTTAAATATTGAATTTCATAGCTTTGAACATGTATAAAATTCTCAAATTTGCATAGGTTAGATTAAGAGTTTTAGTGTAAATTAGATTAACAGTACCCATGTATACGTGTGTACAACGACAACTTTTACGGGGAAATAACACAAGATTGTAATGCGGAAATGTTCCCAACATAAGCACTAATGAATGGAGTGAGTCCACAAAGTAAGTTTAATTTGTTTAAATGATACTATGAAACGTTCCCTAACACATTGAAAACGCTTTCTCTATGGATGTCTAATCATCAGAAAACATCAGCCAATACTCGTATGGTCACTTGGGTGCATATCAGAATCACTAGTCTCTATTTTACTACATGTATATTCTGGGTCCAACTTTGCTGTTACCACTAGTGTTGTCACAATCAACAGTTTTTGAGTCCAGTCAGCACGTTGTCATAGTTGCCATAGTTCATAATATTGTATGTTTTCAATATTAGTTCCTGTTTCAAAGCTGCAAAAAGGTAGCGCGGCCCACCCCCCCCCCCCCCCCGCCCGCCGGCGGGGGGGGGGTACGCTCACTCGCTCTATGTTTTGTGCAAGCTCGACACATCAGATTGCGTCGAATTTTGTGCTTGGATTGAACACAAACATAGCGCACGGAATCTTTGAGGTGTCTTCAGTACGGAGGTAGTTTCTGAATTTATTGAATTGCCCACATCAGGTTGAGTTTTGTGTTCGATTCCAAACAACAGAACTGGGTATCTTCAGTACGGATAGTTTATGAAATTATTAAATTGCCTGACTACTTCCTTAGTTATTGTTGACAATATTTGACAAAAGAAATATCATTGGCTATAGCTCCATCAGTTACCCATTCAACCGAGTCTTTGCAGAGAAGCTCGCATGGCTCACTCACAGTCATGATGAACAGAATTAGGATTCAGATATAGGCGAATGAGAAAAAGTGTCAATTAGTTTAATCATTTCCCTGCAGAAATTCTGTCTGCAAACAGGATTCTGTAAAGATTCAACTGTGATCGAAATGCAAAGGAAGCAGCTACTGCTGATCCACCTATTATCTGTAAGATATAGTTTATATTGTCGCAGTGATCGTGCAAATTTCTCATTCTGGTGCCTGAGCATATGCTGATTCCTGTTATTGGTATTTTAGTTGCATTCAGTAAAAACTGCGCATGCTGACTACTGGATCAAATGGTTCGGAATATTCTCCTTGCTAACAACGGTCATAATCATGGTACTCTACACTAACTATGTTATCTCTTCGTATCGCTCATATCCTGTTTCTGTGGCTACGCAGGTAATACATATGCTTCATCATTTCAGTTCATCCTAATATTGAAAGAGACATTATTGTTGTAATCCGTTTACAACAATAACTAGACAATTTGTTTTATGTTACTGTTACACTTTCCGTAAGTAGCTGAACGCAAGTTGACGATTAAACTAGTTGTAATAGTTAGGGCTATTTCGTCATTAAATAAGCACCAAGAAATTAAATGTGCGTACATGCCAGAGCCTGCATGCATCCTTCTATTATTGGCAATATAAATCCAGATGGTGTCTAGATATTGGTTCCGAAAGTAACTAAAAGTTCTTCAGTGGCTATCTGGTAAGGAGCAGTCCAAATGAGATTGATAACTGTGATCAAGTACTAACGAACGACCTTGCATCCTTCGAACAAACTATTGATTGCGAAAACTAAATGGAAGAAACCCTTCGAGTTTGTAGTTTTGAGTAACTGCGATGACAGCTCATGAGTTGCTCAAGAATACACTGATGGCATTGAACGTAATTTGATGCAGATACGTCATACCAACACATCCCCTGCAGCAACATTTTGCAGCTTAAATCCTTACTGGAAGGCGGCTCTAATGGAGACTGACATGGGAAAGAAACTGGTAAGCAATTCCATTATTCGGATAGCTCAATACTCATGATAGAGAGAAAAGCTACTAAAGTCATATTGCTCTCAAATATTCATATTAACAGTAAAAAGCATTTAATGTGTTTAGTATTAAACAGTCTGGGGTTCTAATAAGGCTACTTGTTTGTAAGCAAGTGTGAATTCGTTTTTCTAATATGGATGATGTAACAAATGTGCGCCACTTTCTTGCTTTAGACACTGTTTTTGCAAAAAATGGATGCATTGATTGATTTATCCAGTTCCTCAAATTCTTCAGATAATCTACTAACACGAAAAGGGGGGGATACAAAGCATGGGAGAAATATAAGAGTGTGCCACTAGGCACACTGGCTATATTATCAAACAAAAAAGGGGAGATTCTAGGGTCGCAGATAATCTGCTAACGGCGAGGACTGCTTGTGAGGCGAGCTTAAGCACATAAACATAGAGCGAGTGAGCGTACCCCCGTTTCGACTAGGTACTGATTTGCGGGGGGTGATGGTGGGGGGCGGAGTGTTTTTTCTGCTATTATACCGTGTTGCGTAGTGGCATACTCTTATTATTATGTACTCTTGGTATTACGGATTGCTGAACAGCTAGCTGTCTGGATATGTGAATTAATTGCTGTTTTTGAAATAGTAAAACTAATAGTTGTAAAACTCAAATAATTTGAATTTTATTAAAATGCCATCCGCTAACGTTTTTGTGTTTTAATGATACCTACAAGATTGATGTTCACTGTAACAGAACATATTTATGCATATTTATTTTTAAGACCAGTGTATCGATCAAACTCGAAAGTGTTGGAAGTCAATCCTGGGATGTTTCGATATAACATCTGCTAGTATTAAACATACTATCATTGATGAAGCATGTTCGATGGAGACAAAGACAGAGTCCAAAAGAAAAAGCTCAGAAAGTTGTACAAATGAGAACGGACTACCAGCACCATACTGTTTCACAAATGCCAGCTATAGTTACTGTCTACCACCATGCGATAGACTGGACCGTTATCAAGGTATTGCTTCCTAAAACCTCTTCCTGGGGCCCCTTATAAATTGGATTAAACGGATTAGCTTAAACTTTGATCATTTTATGAATGCGCTCACGGATTAAACGAATTAAAGTTTAATGCGTGACTTAAACGGAACCAATCTAATTCGCCGACTAAAAACCTATTCATAAAATGCTGACGGATTAAACATGTGGCGGATTAAACTTTAATTCACTACGCAAATCATAAAATGGTTAAACGGAATCCTATTAATCCGTCTCTTAAAGATCAATTCAAAACCACTGTAGTTCAATCTACGGAAATTTGATGGATTAAACGCATTAACCTAAACGGATTAAACGTGTATTCATAAAATACGGATTAAACTACTTAAACGATTTCATTTAATCCGTTGAAGTCGCAGCACTGTTTAATCCGTTTCAGTAGTTTAACTCGTGATTTTATGAATGCTTCTTTTTAATCTGTTTAATCCATTTAAGTTAATCTTAAGTTAATCCGTTTAGTCTTTTTATGAAAAGGCCCTTGGAAACAGTTTGTGTGCAACTGTCGTGTACATTTGTCTATGCAAGCCAAACGCTTTCTTAAAAGTGAATTTACGATGCTGCTTTTGTTACGTAGGTCTTTTCACTCCAAAAGCTGAACTACTTACAGCTTCGTATTAGAAGCTGCTCAAGTTTCGAAACCGGTTTAATCGGGTTCCAGTATTTTAAGCAATGAAAATGCGTTGGGTTCGGAGACATCAGGAAGTTTCTAGGAATTGTAAAAAATCCAACTTTGCCACAATCTGTAAGAGTATGGAAGCCATTAGTTTAATGCTATCACACATAATGTAATAACATAGAAAAAAGAAATGGTAATTCACGTAAAAAGAAACAACGACATAGAAGGTGAAAAAGGCCCAGCTCAGCAAATAACGCCCTTAACAGCAAATACACGTCAGCTTTAATCAACAATGTTCCAAAACAACATAAGCTGCAACTACCTGCAGCAACCACTTGAGTATTAGGATCAGATCACACTCAAAATCTAATCTAAAGCTCTTTTTTATATTTTTGATTGACACTACTATGGTTTTCACATTTCCCCCCTCTTAAAATGGTAGCATCTGTAAAAACGGAAAATGCGACCAAAACAAAGCTGAGATAAAGACAAGCCACCATACAGAAAATGCATATTGTATAAATAATCACAACAGAAATCAATGAAAATAACTAATACGTATGTCTGATAGTACACCGGCTCTGCATAGTTCTTACGGTCACTATATAAATTAACTTTCAACAAAATTTGCATGTAACTGATGCAGAGGACCTGAGCATCCTTACAGTTACATAATTTCATGTCTTATTCCAAATTTTCCTTGAAGATAGCTTTCAGGGCAAGCTGTCCACGAAGGCCGTTCACGAAGGCTATCTGCTTCGCCATCGAACGTATTAGCCCACGTATAACATTGCTCGGTGTAGGAAAACTGCTCACCACCAAAACGCATATTGGAGAGGAAGTATTGTATTCCGTAAAACAACACGGCTTCACCAGTGGCCTAAGCACAACAATCAGTTAAGGGGACCTGTATGTCCCAATGATTATGTGTTACAGCCACGGTGACCAGCAAAGCTCCGCATAGTATGTGCTCATGTAATTTAAGATTTCGCAAGCGGCATGAAACAACGGGATCCATGTCTAACTGGCACAAACACATACACGCACACACAAACAAATAGACATACACATGCATGCTCGCACAAACAGGTTCAGGTATACTGGCCGGCCAAGTTCACATAAACCAAACATTTATACACACCCAGAACGTCGTTCAGGCAGAGTTAAAACTTTGACACAAGCAGCATTTATTCGACTCAATCGCTCGTTCACTCATCCTCAAATATACTGACATCCGTCATTCAGTCCCGCTGCACATGCTTGATGATTTAGTTACTGTGCACCTTTAAAGTCTTTCCACTAATGCTGTCCCTCAGTTCATAAATAACTGGAGATATCTGTCGCTTTATCTCATAGCCTGGTTGCCACTGTTCAAACCGAGGCCCCTTTCGCCTTGCCCTGGTAGCTTTCAAAAGTACCCTATCGCCAATGACGAACGTCGGCAAACCATTACTTTTATCGTACTGCCGTTTCTGGGTTAGGTGCGCGGTATTCAAATGCTTCTTTACCTGCTTATATACTTTAACCATTCCCCGTCCCAGCCTCTTGGTGTATTGGTGAGGTGTTGTTTTTCTACTACCGCTGTTCTCGACAATTACTGAGGTATCTAACGGTAGGCGAGGCTGTCGACCGTATATTATCTCAAATGGAGTAAACTTAGTGGAAGATTGGATGCAGGTTCTTAATGCCAGAGCTGCAAAAGGCGAATATAAATCCCAATCTGTAGCTCTACGGTTAGCATATGTGGACAAGATTATGAGATTATGAAGGAACTTCTGCGGCGTCACATTTGAAGTGATAGGTAAGATTGAACCATCCGGAAAAGTCACGTTGTCATTGTGAAAATCAAGCTGAAGCTTTGGGTGATCCTGATTAAACTCTTCGCAACATATTACTTTACCCGCATTTTTCCTTTACTTTTTTTTGATTATACGGTTTGTCTGCATCACACAATTTTTGCACCTGACACTTTAAACGTTTTAGACGGTCGTCAAACGAGGGCTGTAAAGCAGGAGTTTGCGCCGCCGGGAACTTTGCTGGTTTGCCATATTTGCTGTCAGTTTTGTAACGGAAGCTCCAAGACGTGCATTTTGTAACCGTGCTTCCCGAAGCTGTTTATTTACGGCAGGGCTTTTGTCTGAATCTGCTGCAGTAGAGACTGCATATTCCACCCGTGTGCAAGTCTAACTGCCGCGCATGAGGTGGTGGGGGGTTCGTAATAACGGGGGGGGGGAGGGGTGGCGGCTAGGGCGGGTGGATTGTATGAGCAGAGAGGCACTTGCGCGCCTGTCGTATTAGGCGTATCTGGTGCGCTTGTGTTGCTAGTTGCGTATGCTTATGTTTACAATTTGCGACAGTGGTTGGCGGATGTCGGTAGTTCGAGTTACTGTAGTCACTGTCTCTCGGGGTCCCCACGTCACCCCACGGGCGACCCTGAGCGAGCCGGCGCGAGTCAGCTCCGGTTCGGGCTGGCACCCCAGCCGAGCGCGATGCGATTGGCCTTGTATATGGCGTATGCGCAGCGTCATTTCGTCGGTCGGCCAGGTTTGGTTCAAGTGTCAACCAATCAAACAAATCATGCACACCCTGTCCGGCCACCTTCGGCGGGCGGAGGGGGAGAATTGTCGGAAATATTCTTGCTAACAATTTGTCGTGACGTTAACTTATTGCCATTAAACCTGAATTTCACATATCCGGGTCCGGGCCAAGCCTGGGCAGGGACCCACAGTGTGCAGAGACATACGGTGTGTGGCGGTGGTTTCACAGGGAAGAAGGGCTTTGAGAAGTGAAGTGGCTGCGTCGAGGGTCCGGTGTTCGGCACCCCAGAAGGCAGCGGGGCGATGGAAGGGGACACAGACACAGGAGGGCCAGGCGGACACACAAGACCACGCGGCGACCAACCAACGGAGCCAGGCCCAGCGCAGCGAAAAAGGCCCAGGCCAACAACACACGCCAGCGCCAGTAAAACAGGTCCACGTTACTAACATGGACAATCCACAAAACCTAGCGGCTGGACCACAGCACCGCATTAGATAGGACTCAACTCAAATTTGATGATATTTGGTTATAGAGGAGGGGTTGATACAGTTAATGAAAACTTGCTTTTGAAGTTGGTGTTTGTGTAAAAACAGTAATAATGTATAAACTGTCGATAAATCAATGCTTCTCACCACGAAATTGTTGTAACAGGTTGATGCAAACTGTAAAATTATATATTCCAATCTATATCCAGCAGTTAGGGACTTTGAATCCGTGAGCTTCAAGTCAAAAATTCTACCCCTCATGTGTTAGGAAGTTTAAGAATATGAAGAAATAAGCTTTTTTCGTTGCAATTTCCACTTGCTGAAGACAACCAATAACACGATGCTGAGGTGGCTGTTAGTGGACTTGCGAATTAAGAAAACAAACACAAATAAAATTTTCTTTGTAGCTTGAATACAAAGTTTTGTTGTATTTTCGAATTTTAAAATAGGAAATATGCTAGAATTGGTTTCATTTCAAATGCCTAGAGATTCCGGTTCCTGCTCTAAAAGTTTATACTTGCTGTTCCGATTTCGGTTCCGGTTCTACAGGTTCTGGTGGAACTGTTTGAGCAATGTCGCATAGTATATTAATAGTTTATGTCAAATTTGAGGCCTTTTAATAGTTTGCGCAAACTCAGCTGAATACTGGGCCAAAATATACCGATACCAAACGCAAGATAGAACCATGAACAGTACACTAGTTAGACTTAGGGCATTTTCGGGACAACGAGTTAAAGAAGTTAAAATATACTCAATCTTTTCGTGTGCAGGGCTAAAGGAGTTATACAGTTCATTTTAATCTTTAGTTGTTAGCCTGCTCGATTAAAAGAGTTAAAAATTTTAAACTATACTCTTTCAACGTGCGCGCGAAAGGGCGTTTAGTATGACGTAAAATATATTCTGCACTCACATAGTGACCGAGTATTATTGTTTCAAATGTATTCTCCTCTAACTGAGGAGAATTTTCCAAAATTGTAGTTTATATACTCAAATTTAAATTATAGACACTGGCAAAACGAATCTGAATTTTTTAAATGTTTTCTCAGTCGAATAGAAGGCTTCTGAAAGTGCTTGCAAATGCAGTTTTAATCTTATAATGAACGATAGTGACTCTAATTGCTGTTCCAGATCCTCGCTGTCCTTCAGGTTGGGAAAGAGGGGATCGTGCTTGTTATAAGCTTTCAAACGATGCAACGTAAGCCTTCTTTTATTCATAAGCTGTATGCCAGTGTAGCACTAAAAGAACTGTTATTTGTCCTTTGCAAATGGGTCATAAGATACTACCAATGTAAAATGCTTACTTACCTACATGCTGCTGTCTCAATACTACAAAATGGATTATAGACAGACAACCCCGTAGAATTTGCCTGCCCTTGACAGAGTCTAAAGGTCCCCTGCTCATTCCAGGGTGCACTGCCCTTGAGCCAGGATGATTGTCACAAACCCTGGATCGTTTCCTATGTTGAGAGTTGTTTAAAATTATATTTAAAAATAATCTATCCAACCAAAAGTTAGTTTAGCCAATTTTGGTTGCAAAATTTTGAAACGAGTTCACAGTAGCCTAACCAACAATTTTGCCCATTTCATTACATATAAATGTCTGCATTCACATGCTGTTACAATAGAATACAAACTCAAACTACAAAACAGAATACAAAAGAGACACCTGAGTTTTCGATGATAATATTTTTAATACTAATTAAGTAACGGCTTTAAAACTGATATATTGAATGTGACTACAGCGTTATAGAAAGTAGAGTTCAAATGTTTACAAAGTTTTTATAGAACGTACGATATTGGCTACGGCGATTATATTTGTCGACGAATGCATCCTAAAGCCCATATGCCAGCATTTGTTGATTCTGAGCAAATCGATGATTTCATCCAAAACTTTGCGTGAGTGGTTATTTTGAAGTTTCTCCTCATGGGCTAAAGCAATGCGAAGTCTTTTCAAGTAATCCAGCAAGCAAGCAGGCAAGCTAAAGTTATCAAACACTTTTCTAAGCTCTTGGAACAATAGGTTCACATAGCGCTGACTTTTGGTGGTAAGAGCTTAATGTCAACAACTTGGAGGGGAAGGGGATTTGTTGCATAAGCTGCTGGTTCAGTTTCACTTATTTTGACTTTAAAAGCTCATTTCTTTTAAGGTTATTCATTATGGAGCATTTATACGGCAAAGTTTTCTGTACAGTGCAGCTTGAAATTTGTTCTTCTAAGTATTTTAGCTTAAATCCATCCGAACCTAAAATGTGCACCTGTACACAATGATTACGTTACATCGCTATAATTACACATGTCTGTACTTGCGTGTAGAATGCGTCACCATTCAATGCATATTTTGGCGCGTTTATTTTACAGCTTTCTATGCTTGCGGGTAGTATTCTTATTCTGCCCGGCCTAAGTTTTCGTGAAATTCCAGAGCTATTTCTGTAGTCGCTATTAGGGACACCTGTCAGTTTCATCAGTAAAGTATTAAATTAAGCTATTTTAAAGTATAGCAACAGCTTAACTTAGCATTTGCATTGCACTGAGCTCAGTTTCGCAAAAAAGAATCACTTATGCTTTCAATGGAGTACAGTATCAGCAAGAGTACATAATATATAAGAGTAAGAAACTCTTAACACTATTACGTATGTAATAAGCATGTGTAATGAAAGGAGTTTCATAAAGGTTAAAAAATTGAATTTCGAGAACTAAATAACGAATAAGGAATCATACGAAGAAATGAATGCTTTAGCACAAAGGAGATGACGAGTCCTGATTTAGTATTAATTAAGTTGATTGGAATTAACGTTTAGGTTATTTGATGTATCTTGTTATGTCTTGTTCTGAATTGCCAGAGTTGTCAGGCGTAAATTACTATTCATTCAATTAGGGACTAAGATTTTAGATTTAGGCACTAAATGAGTTAATAGTGAAGGAAAACCCAAACGCGCAGTGGATACGAATTGCTTGAGGAACCAGTTTTAATAGTTAACGGAAGCCTTGACGGCCTTTAATTGTATTAACCCTTTTACTAACACTGAAATTACTAATCCCAGTTAAAAGGGTAGTTACCCTTAATAAGTCCGAGATAGGACTCTCAATTCCCCTCTTTCCGGTCGGAAATGTCTAATAACCAACTACTGGAACGTTCCCCAGTTTTATTAGAAGAATAAAAGTCTTTTATGTTCTCAAAATTGGAATTTAAGTGTCAATAAAGAGTGTTAACAAGAAAATCATCGAAAAATAGCAAATTGGTAGAAGATGGTTCAATATTAGGTACTGAATAGCTAGGTACGTAGTTAGATAGGGTCAATAAGTGTTAATTAGTAATACTTAACTAATATTTGGTTAAATTTCGCAATTTTGGTCCGAAACATGACTTGGGCTCATATGAAAGAGAATTTGATCCTGATTCCAAAAATGCAAACCCGACTTTTCAACTCCGAAAAATAAGAAAGTTATAAGCAAAAATGTTTTTATAAGATTACTTTTTGTTTCGTAATCTTATCGCTCCAAAAAGGAGTGTTCTAAAAAGGCCCTTTTATTTGGTTTGACTTAAGTCAAACCTTTCCTTTTTTATTGTCTAGGAGGTTGTCTACCTCCTAGACTACACCTCAGTCAGGTGTTGTTTTCTTTTCCTTTCTATACTGCTAGGCCTCTTTCTTCTTGGGCCTAGCAGTTGTCCTCGTTTGAAATTTTGGCCGAGGACAAGGCCAACAAAGAAAGGAAAAGAAAATAGTAATATCAGCCCAAGTTATATTAATTAGAGGGGGCTAATCTCCCTCATTAATAATATGAAAAATAATATGAATAGCTAGAATTAGGTAGATAAGTACGTAGTTTATGGTGATATAAATTTTAACTCACAGAAAATTGTGTATTTATGGTTATAATTCGACAAAGTTATAAAAATTCACGAAGTTCTCCCTTTGGTTACCTTTACATGTTAAAGAAAATTTCGCAAAGTTTCGCCGAGTTTCAGCACCCAAAATTTATCAAAAATGGGTCAGTTGGGGGGTAATATTTTCTAAATCTCATTAATTTCGACCCCTGATGGCCAGCTGGCTCAGCCCGCCGCTGCGCCCCACGTGCAAAAGGTGGCAAGCTTCTAGAAAGTTCTAGAACTTTCTAGAAGCTTTGCCTTAAAAACAAAAGGAAAGTCCTCCGCAACCCGATTTAATGACCTGTCACCGAGCTGTCAGAGAGCTGTCAGCTCGGTCCAAAACTTTTCCAAATCGTCAGTGTTCGCTTGAGCAGCAACCTCAGGAGGTTGCTTCCCCCCTCCCCTCTGATGCGTCTCCGCTGTGTGCCAGAGTTTTGGCACGGAGATTTAAGCGCATCCTCCCCAGGTTAGGGTAAAAGACTAGGGACTTTTCTAGCCTTCGGGCTAGAAAAGAAATTGAGAAAAAGACCAGCGAACACACTCAACTGAGGGCCAAATGGGTTTTGTATGCCCGGCCAGGACGAGAAACGAGGATAAAAATCTAGGGTTTAAAGGCCACCTTTTGGGCCATAATTTTTCTTTTGTTTTGAGCCTTCGGGCTAAACTTTATATATGTATTTTTGGGCCTTTTTGGCCAACTTTTCTATGTTTTTTTGGGCCTTCAGGCCAAGTTTTTTATGTACTATTTTTGAGCCTACGGGAAGAACTTTTTCCTTTTTGATGCGAGGCCTTCTGGCCGTTTTTTTAGTTTTCTAGCATGAGTGGGCCCAAGGCCAATTTTTAGTTTATTCTTATAATTTATTTTATGATTTCCTATTGCGGGACAGCTCATGTAAACCCCTCCTGTTCGATGGAGGTCTTGAGTTTTGTCCCTTATTTATTATTTTACCGGTTTATTTTATGATTTCCTTCTGAAGGCAGCTCATGTAAACTCCTCCTGTACGATGGGGGTCTTGAGGGATGCCTAGTTTTTGATTTCATTTCACGTTTTGCTTGAATTTCGGTCAAGCCACGCTCTCTGAATTATAGTTTTTATTAGGGCTTTAGAAGCCTGAAAATGATGTTGTATTTTGTAGTTTCTTGGGGAGAAATGAGTGGGACCCCACCTTCTTAAAATGAGTTAGTGGGTCTCCAAAAAGTATGACCCTTAAAAGAATATGAGCTAATTCTAAGGTTTGTTCCCCACAGCCGGCAACTAGGAGTTGCCGGCCATATTGTTAATCAAGGCGCAGTTAACTCAGAAATCCTTATTGTTCCGTATTATGCCATTTGTTTCAGCTTTAGGTCGGTTCCAAATTAATAGGTCTTAAAAATTTAGGACGTTTGGCTCGAATTCTAAAAGCTATGAGTTGTTTTATTTTAAATTAATTATTAAGAAGTTTTAAAAGGGAATGACTGGCTTCCCTGCCCATTCTTTTATGTACTAATATTAATAATGTGTTGTAGTCGTTTCTGTAGTAATGATTGCTTGGCAATCATTACTCACATGGCTTTCATAAAGTTCTCAAAATTCCTTCCCAAAGTATTACAAACTTCTCAAACTTCTGCGCTAAACGTCGAGTTTTAAAACATTAAAACTCGCACCAAAATATTCGCAAAAAATCACTAAAAGTTTCCTACTAACGTTGTTAGGACATGATTTAAATCGTAGCTAAGAAACTTATAGTATTAGTCATAGTTGATGTTACGTTTTGCTGACTTGTAGTTGTAATTAGCTTAGTAACTAGAGATAGTTAAGTAACGATCAGCTAAGAAATAGTATGGTTGCGTGTGTATGAGTGTATGAATGATTTTTGTGTGAATTTATGTAATTATATGTGTGCAGTGACTCGCGGAAATTCCTTCTGTTCAACGAAGGTTGCGAGCATTGTCGAGTAAACGAGAACTCAGATATTAAGCAGGATAAAGGTATGTTTATAATTTGCGTGATCAAGTACATTCGGGATCTGATATGAGTTATTCTAGTCTAAATGACGTATGAGTGCAGTATGAATGTTATTAACTAATAGTACAAATGTTCGTGTAAATGCTGTTGAAAGATTGTCTAGCTAGTAAATAAGAGTACGTAGTTAAATATTAAATTGTTTAGGATCTGTGTCCGTGTGAGTATTATGGTTTGCATAATAGATTAGAATTACCGAGAAGGTAACCATCTGAGTGTATAACGACTGTTGGTACGCGCGGTATGTGTGAAGCATCAAAATTACATCAGGATTTAGTTAGTAGGCTAAATAATGGAAGGTAATGTAGTTATGATAACCAACTTTGTATGTATGTCTGAAAGTTCGTGAATGCAGAATTACGTAAGCGATTTAGGATTTAGGTTGCAATAGGAAATATGCAAATGAGGTATGAACATTGGAATCTTAGGTCACAGGGACCCCGTATTAGGTCCGTGGCAGTCCATTCTGGGATACCCTCGATTCGTCCGCGTAAGCTACTCTGTATTAAGAGTGCGGACGAATCGCATAAAAAGGGATTATATAAATTGTCAATTTTGCATTAATCAATGCGTTTTACACCAAATAGTTCCGGTACTCAGAAGTACAATGTTCATCGGTTATGCATACTGTCAGTTTATTTCCAAACGAAACAGATGTTTTTATCGCCAGTACCAATTAGTTAGGTTAAGTCCTGTTCGTAGCCAGCTCCGTTAAGTCCTGTTGCGGACCTGTCATTTGAAACAAATATAGTAATATTACGTAAGATTAGTGTTGTCGTAGTTTTTAGTTAGATATACTGTTGTTTTATTTCTGGAACAAGTAAAAGCCATTATTGCCATTTCTAGTCTGTTCCATCAAGTTCAGTTCGTGTTTAGTCTGTAATAATGACCACAACCGTAAATAGGTACTGTTTCACATTTGCACCACGTTTAAAGACAGAAGTAACAAACCCAGGTTACTTAATAGTTAGTACGGTTGAAAAATCAACCGTATAAGTGTTCACATTCAGTATTAATCCAAGTACTTCAACTATTTGCAAATGGCAATAATGGACATCAGGAAATCAGAAACCTCGTGTAATATTATGTAATAATTAATCCTATGCCTGAAATAAAGAAAACAACAAATAATTACGTAAGAAATATGGATAGGGTAAAACGAACCATCTTCTAATCAAACTAACTTTCCGACCTTTTTTACTATTTTGGGTTTCGAATTATGTAATGCTTTGTTAACAGGGAGTTGTTACTGCCCTGAACTCTGGGGCCAGAGAAGGGGCCCAAATATCTTGAGGTTGTTATCAAAATTGCGTGATCATGTCATGCAAGTATAAGAATAACCACAAATTATTTAGTTAGTGTCCGGCTATCACAAATTACAGAGTCACGTTCATCTTGGTGTTCCAACCTGGAACAGTGCAAAAACAGAATGTATGAAGTCAAATCACATCCCTATTGCAATTTCCTGCATGAAATTGCAGGAAATTGCTCGAAAACTGCACTTTTTGGTAAAATGTCTCCAGAACACTAATGTAACGCTCGAATCTTTCAATTCTGTATCGAAAACGTCAGAAAATTAACTTATTTTGACAAATTTAAATGTCGCGAGTTCAGATTTGATCTCGGAAAGCCAGAAAGTGAGTAATGGTTGCTGGGTTCGATTCCCGCACCATAATTGTATAACTAATGGGTTTTAACCCATTTGAGTCAGGTACGGAAGTCCAGACCAGTCTCCTGCCTGAATCCAGCTCAGCTCGTCAGTAATTTGGATCTCTCAGTGATTATTTATTGGTCAGATTGCCTGTAGTCAGTCCAGTGAAGGACACAGATATTGGATAGTTAATTGGATCAGAATCAGCTTATCAAGGTACTTTGAGAACCGATTCGGACTACTTTTGCGGAACGGTTAAGGCGGAGACGAGTACAAGTGCAGCACCAGAATCTAGTGTGGGACCTAAAACCTAAAGAAGAGAGTTTGACCTTTACTTTCAATTATCCATTTAAAGAGATGATCTCTGCTTTCGCTCTTCTTGCTCTGCTTGGGTGGGAATTCCCCATTGGTCTGCTCTAGAAGTCAAGTAGCGCCGGAAGATCTGAAGGAAGATAATTCTAATAATTTAAATTAATTAATTGTAGAAGTTTATATAACCGTACCAGGCATCCTCCCAACCAGACCGTCCCCTGCGTTAGACCCCTCAGGCTTTCCGAATAGCATCCGGGAACAGTGCGCTGTGTGCTCCGCTATAGGAGATTGGAACAGCATTCTTGGGCTCACCCAAGGACCGGAATTTGTGTGTCTCGAATTAATTATCATTAATCATTATTATAATTATTGTTATTATTATTATTATTGTCATAAACAGTACTGTCCCTGTTTTAAAGGACTGATAAAGAGATAGACTACACGAACACAAGCATATAGGGAAAGCACAGAGTTTAGCAGTAGAGTGTACCAGTTGAGACTAGGAGTCTAATAGTATAGCAGGAGAAGAAGAAGAGGTAATAGCAAAGAGTCAAAGCCTAAAGTCTTGTCCCTAAACCCAAAATAATAACCACAGGTTTGAAGTGTAACTGGCAACTCTGGCAACCTTGTAATCTGTAGTTTGTACGTCTAGACTCATAATCTTTGAAGTGACTTATAGTATCATTGTCAGTATTATTATTATTGTTAATTGTATTATCCTGCTTATCTAACCATTGTAACTGTTGAGAATTACATTAATTCTTAGTAAACTTAAGTGTGTCTCAGCAGGTGTTTGACCTAGGATACACACATTGGATAAAGCCCTTGGATCAGGATCAACTTTCCCTCCTGTACAAGTCAGTGAAGGATCTCGAGTTTAAGATCTCAATCCCTGATCATCAAAGGAGCCAAGAAGAACTATCCAGTTGCATATCTTGATCAGTCTATCAAGATACGTATCGGAACTCACTGTTGTGAACCGATACTAACCAAGTCTCAAGAAAGACAAGCATCGACCCCGCTTGTCTCCCATTTACTATCCCTACCCATTAAACGAACTCACAACCAGGACCCCATCCGGGTTGGCTACAAGGATACCCAATTTTGGACAAACCACCTTTTGGGCATCCTGTGTCTAAGTTTGCTAATCCTAGCAGACGCGCTGACCCTCCGTGTAAAGGATCAAGTTGCTACAGAGCCCTAACCAACTAGGCTGAACTAGGACGAAGGAGAAAGCGATTTTTAATTCAGATCAAAGCAACTTCATTACACATGCTAGGCATGCTTGACGCGTTAATTCGGGACCCGTCGTAACTTCCGGGAGGCCCACTTTGCACTAATTACACGCGTTCACATAAGCGCGGTGCCTGCTGGCTGATTTGCCCATTAGCCTTAGACTTACTGCAGGTAATTTATTAGCATTTTTTTTATTAATTATAACTTTAATTAGGCTAATGCAGTTGAAAACTAATTCGACAACGTTGTAGCATTTTTTCTGCTCTTTCCCATGATATAAAAATTGGTCCACAACACAAAGATTTGTAGTACTGTAGTGTGCGCAATTTTTATATCATTGGAAAGAGTAGAAAACTGCTACACAGTTGTCCAATTAGTTTTCAATTGCATTAACCTAATTAAGGTTATAATTAATTTATAAAAATTACTAATAAATTAACTACCGTTAGCCTTAGGCTAATGGTTCAATCAGCGAGCAGACACACGCTTATATGAAAACGTGTAATTAGTTCAAAGTGGGACCTCCTCGAAAGATACGGGGGGGATCCCGAGTTAACGCACCCGAGCACGCTAACTACATAATGGTGTTAAGAGTTTCTTAGTCTTATTTATTTTAATTATTAATGATGGCATCAATATTTCTTTTCACAGGTTGGATAATGCATTTTACGGTCAGCGAATGTTTCAAGTTCATGGCTATGATGTTTTTATACTTTTGGCTGGGAGTTTAAAAAATGAATCATGGTTTGCTCCTTGGACTGTTGGAGAAACGTCCTGCCGGCTGAAGTAAATGACATTGCTTAAACGTTTATCAAGATTTGTGCATTTAACATACACGGGCATCATGCAACAGACATGCATCATGCAAACCTTTTCAGAAAGTTTTCGTACAGTCTGTCCCTAGAGTATCGATTCTGATTTGAATGTTTTTACTATTTTGGCATTTATTTATAACTATGTCGTATATATAGGGTATACTACGTGCCCTCCTTCTCTTGGTGAAAGTTGGGTCAATGTTTTCAGCGCTTTTATTTTGCTATTGACTAGTTGCTTTGATAAGCTTTGACAAGCTTTGATAAGATGTAGAATCACAATAATTACAATTACTAAAATTGTAATAATTACAATTATTACAATTACTTAGAATTATAATTAATACTATTTATTGATTTTCCCTGCTTTCTAATTTATTTTTTGAAGAGTTTTATCTGCTAAAGATATACAGTTGACAGGATAGAAACGTAAGGAAAGCTTTCAATATGCAAAGACTATGTGCACGAATAATTTACATTATTATTTGGTTTCAAGAGACAGCGCACGACAAGGTGTAAATGCCCCCATTAAAATTCTCACCACTATTTGATTTCCAGCGACAGCGCACGACAATCTGTGAATCTTATCACTGCTTGGTTTCCAGAAACAGTGCACGCCGAAGTGTGAAAATGTCCCTTCAATACTCACAACTTTTAGATTTCCAGAAAAGCGCCTGTTTATTTTCCAATAGTATCAAATGCCTACTCTCGGGATCAGCATCTTTCGACAGACGCTATACAAATATAATAGAATTGTGTATGAGTGTATATCAGTCTGGTATTCATTCGAACTATCGTTGGGTTCAGTTGGATTTCGTTGGCTCGGATTAGTGTTATTGATACCAATGTATAATGTTATGGGATCGATCTCTATCTGAGTCAAACGTACTGTAGTGATACCTATTTTCTGTATTTCCTTCATTACACAGGTATAAAGGAAAAGTCGAATGGCATGACGGAAACATCAAATATTGCCTTGTGGTGAATACTTACAGTCTGGAACCGAAAATAATGCAGACCGATTGCGCGTGGGGTAAAACAGCCGTTTGTCAAATACAGGACTCTATTGACGACACATGCAAAACATCTGGTACGTGAATTCTTCTTAGTTTACTGTGCGCAACATTGTTCGTTTTACTAGGTTACTGGGTCTTGAAGAAAGGTACAGTCTAAATGTAGGCTTCAAAATGAACCGTAAGAACTGTCTGTGTCCATAGGGCAAATCATTTCTATAGTTGTTAAACTGTTAAATCATATGGTTTCAGATAATAAATGGATTTATGATCTTGAAAAAACACCGCCGCAGCTATCAGTGCAACTTCAAAACTTAATGATGAGCGAGAGCTACGATATTCTACTTCGAAAACTACTATTGCTCTTGGACGACACTCCCATGTCCATATTCACAGCTTATTTCGAATCAGTGGTGCGTTTTGTGACACAGTCAGAACCAGTTGAATTGCTAACATAACGTAACCAAACAATAATTCCTATTTGAAAAAAATTTAATCACGTTTCGATTACTAATCAGGTAACGCATCGTAACAATGGTAATGTGAGAGTGTAGCATTACTGAATTCTATGTAAACTTGTACTTTCAAAATTATTTTTGAGTGTTTGTGGGGTTAACTCAGTTGAAGTATTCAAAATAGCTATAACGAATATTTATTTTAATAAATAAAAATATTTGCCGATTCTACAACAAATTTTTCTTGCCACTTCAACAATTAGTGTTCTGCTTCAGCAAAGCTCAATACAGTAGGGCAAGTGTTGGTTCATTTTTAGACATACTTGATTAAACATCTGAAAGAAAACAAGGCAGAAGCACATAATCTTCAGGAAACTTCCATGATATGGACCTTTGCCAGGAGCACAATTAGTCAAATTATCACGAAATTGAAAGATGAACCGTTGGATATAGGATTCGATGACACCACCATTGCACAATTTATCAAGCAGTGTAAAATTATGTCTGTTCAATGCGAAAAGTGAGATATCCCGGAATCCACAAAACTTATTAGCTCTAACTATGGAATTTTTCGTGAATCCCGTGAAATGGGCGCAACTCGGCGAGTTGGCTCTATAATAGAAGTTGTTGAGCTCATCCAGAGCTTTCAAACGATATCCATATTGTGGGGTATCGGAGAAAATTTTTAAAATCCGGATAATCCGGTTTTCGCGAATTTCGGGAATTGAGTGCTAGTTTAACAGTTTGTTGTTAAGTTGTTCAGCTATACAATGATGTACATTTTGTGGGTATTGTAGAAAAGTCTTGCAATCCTGAAATTACGAAAATCCCTAATTTCGGGAATTGGTTGCATTTTTGTGAAAAGGTATGTAAGAGCAAAATGTGCAGTTGGACCAGCATCCAGGATCGTTTTTTGAACAGAAATTTTGATTGCGATAAAAAGTGAGAAAAATTAAAATTTTAGACTTTCCGGCTCCAATCCAATCCAGGATTTTTTCGATTTTTGAAATCTTGAGTTCCTGACGATTTTGAAAATTTCTACATTGGTCGGGTTTACTCTAAAGGCTGATATCCTACAAACAGTGAAATTTTGAACACACATTTGGGCTTGTAGGAATCCGGTGGCCCCCAAAATTGCAAGAGAAAATTAATCCTTTAATTGCTGTCCTGCTGAGACGTTGGTCTGTATTAAAGAAAAGTGGAAAGGTCAAATGTAAAGGTCAATAGTTTGGGGGCCCCATCAGATTATCTAACTGCAAAGTCAGTGCAAAAGTACAAATTATATATTGAATTTAGAAGTCTCCAGTTTTCTAATTCGAACAGTATTCAAATATTTGACAAGTAATTATGCAATTAAACTGATTTTAGCGCAAATATAAAATGAAATTAATTAAATTAATTAAGTAAGTTTTAAGTTGCCTGGACTAAAATAGAGTTCTACTGTAACTGTACATATTAAATATGTTCAGAAACTTGTTTTTTTAAATTTAAAACGAAAATATTTCCTAAAACAGTAATGTCCTTAAAGCTAAGATTAAACTGTCTAACTAGCACAATTTTGTTTAATATATATGAGTAACACATTTAATGAGAGTCACACTATCGGGAAGCTTTAACTTTTAATTTTGGAATTAGTATAACATAGTAAAACCAATAGCATTGCTCTAACCTTTAAACTACTGTTTTAAAAACTTTCAATATTTTGTACTCATTTTGCAGTTAGAGAATCTGATGGGCCCCCAAACTATTGACCTTTACATTTGACCTTTCCACTTCTCTTTCATACAGACCAACGTCTCAGCAGGAAAGCAATTAAAGGATAAATTTTCTCTTCCAGTTTTGGGGGCCCCCACAAGATTCCTACATGCCCACATTTGTTGGTCGTACTACAGATTTCATCACTTCTTCGAATTTTAAAATATGATGTACTCTAGAATCGGTTCTATTTCAAACGCCTCAGATTCCGGTTCCTGCTCTAAAAATATAAATTATCTGTTCCGATTCGAGTTCCGGTTCTACAGACCAATGTTTCGTAGTACATTAATAATTTACTTTTACATTTGTGGGGAAATTTTGAAATCTGAAATGTTCGAAAATCTAGAACTCCGAAAGCTGGGTGCATTTTCGTGATGCTGGGTGCATTTTTTCACTTTCTCATCTTCTTCGGTATTCTGCATTATTGTTGGCGTGAAAGCCTCATATATTAGACTTGTGAGTAGCCAGTCAGTTGGATATTTGGTCGCGAAGACTGTAGCTATGTGCTTTGCTACAATTTAAAAAATCTTAATACGGGTTGAGTTTTCCTATGAAGTGAAATCAAAGTTGGACAAATAGGGCGTTGTAGGTATTGACGACAGTTAAGGTGGTGCACTGATATTCTCATATTTTATTGTGCAAACGGCAGATTTTAACGAGTTTCTTCAGCGAGATCAGAGAAAGTAGAAAATATGCCCCGAAAAATAGACCCCCGGAAACGAAATCATCCCGATTTCCTTTAATAAATGCACCTAGTGTTCGAGGCATTTGCAATCTTTGTACTCAGCACGGTCAAAAACAAAGATTTGGCAGGAGTGGTCATGTGTTTTAATGGCAAGTAGACAATTCAGATTACCTATTATGGATTTGAAACTTTGGTAATTATGGTGAACAAATGTTGCAGTTTCTTTCGAAAGAAAATACCCACACCAAAAACACCCAAATGCATAACATCCTTAATTGCAGCCTGTCACATTCAATGTATTTTCTTTTGGTTTCTTCTCTTAATCTGTTATTGTGCGATCTTTAGTTCCAGCATGTCATATTTCTCTGATCCAAATTATGGGAACTGCGCAACCGTTGCCAGCAAACTCGATCAAGTGCATTCTGGAGAAAAAAACGGTACATATGTGAAAAATAATGACAAGTGAAGTGACACTAAAGTGCAAAAGCAGTTTGCTTGAACGGATTGCCTTTGCATTTTTCCTTTTATGAACGGTCAAAACTGAAATATGGAAATACGCTGCATTTGCAAGATTTGGTGCTATTACAATATTCTTTAGCTTTGTAAAACAGTGTTTTGATTTTAATATATGGAATGATTTTGTATTTAGGCTTGGTTGTAACATTGACACCTTCAGAGGACATCAGTTTATTTAGTGGCGCATTTAAGAGTCAAATGGTCGCGGTTATTCACCATGAAAAGACAAGACCATTTCCGCTGTTAGAAGGCTATGCCATTCCAAAGGGATATGTAACGAATCTCCAGGCGTCCCTTGTACGTGAAGGCACTATAAAACAAATTATACTTCTATACGACTTTAATTAGACTTGATTATATAAATTGTCCGGTTTTGCTAAACTTTCAGATT
>JASAND010024309.1:0-67164 GCA_030248195.1 Trissonchulus latispiculum
ATACAGGGATTAGTTGTCAGAGATTTGTGCATTCCGTTTAACTTTTCGTCAGTCACCTCTCACTCACTGCTGTCACGTGTATCTGTGCCTACCTATTTTGTGCTTACTGTTTTCCGGTCATTTTGGATCGCCGTCGGAGAAAGGTAAAGTGAGTTTTGGAGCCCTGGGAGAGTCACTTTTGTTGATTGACTAGAGCAGCAGAATTGTTTCACTGACCAACCAAAAGTTCGGTTGCTGTGTAGTTTAACTGTTAAATTATTGAGTTGTAACCCAGTTGTTGAATTCTTATGTTTGAAAGCTGTACTTCTGGAAAGTATCAAACGACCAGTAAATTGTCATTTAATCACCTATCCTGCTTTTGAGTTCTATAGTTTCGGGATTCGCTCTGAGAACAAGGTGGACCATTGCTTAGTTACGGAAGCCTTGTTTAAGTAGGATAATTAGTTGACCTCAAAGTTCCATTGAGCGGTCAACTAATTATTAGGTAATTTTAGGATAGACTGATTGAATTTGATGAGCCATTTAACCCGTGCTCAAGTTGTGTTACTTCAAGCCATTGAACCAGTGCTCAGATAGATTGTAGTTTGCACTAAAACAAGTTTGCCCGACCCCCAAACTTGTGTGATTAGAAAAGGGCTGAGAGATTAAAGTTTGAAGTTTGAGATCTAAGACGTGAAATAGACCTCTCAGTACCTAAATTGACTAAAAGCATTACCTAACCGAAATCCATTTCTTTACATGTGGAGCCTGCCTGAGAGGAAAATTATTAGGACGTGAGTTAACTTACTGATATTATTCAAAAACTACGCGCAATAAATTTGTCGTTTTGCTGAATATAAACAGTGGCTCCGTCAATTTTCCTTTAAAAGAACTCACGATTGATTAAGTTGGTTTTTGAATTGCACTTCACCTTCTTCTCTAGTTTACAAGAATCGTTGAACTCTGTTAACTTTACATAATTATCAATTAATTAATTAATTTTCTTTACAGTACGTACCCTAAAGTGCTTGTTCTATTTCAGCGTATGACTGTGCGTGTGATTGTTAGTAGTACCCAAGTAGCTATGATAGGTGTATGGGCGGATTTAAAATTTAGAACATTGTAAAAATTATTTAGAATTTGAGCTTTACAACTTGTGCCCTAGCGGCTTCTGTTCTAAACCAGCCTAACCAAAGTTTTGAAGTTCACGTTTGTTAAAGTTGAGAAACATGTCTGACACAGAGGAACCAGAAGTTCCTGAAAATGCCAATTCTGAATCTGAAAGTATTAAAAGTGAGAGCGCAGAAAACCAGGCGCTCAGTAAACTGACCGAAACTTTGACTGAATTTCATTCGGCGATCCGAGCTCAGGGTGTGGCTGCAGCATACAGTTCAGTGCCTGTTTATCACGCCCACCCCTCAGAGTCTTTCGATGAGCACGTTGAACACTATGAGCGGTTCTGCCAGGTTATGAGTTTTGATGAGGGGCAGACCATTCTGACCTTTTCAAGTTCCCTACGAGGGAGGGCCCTTGAATTATTTCGTTCAGTACCAAAAGCATGTCGGGGTACTTGGGCTGAGTTGGTAGCTGCCGCTAAAAAGGTGATGACCCCTCCACACACCGCACTACACGCTTCATCACTTATGTTTCAAGTTAAACAGGAGAAAGGGGAAACAGTTACCGATTATTTGATGCGTTTAAATCGTTACGCTAGGTTGAGCTTCAAGGAAGCGGACGGGTTTAGTGACCAACAGCTAGAACTTCTGAAATTGCGATTGTTTTTGTTTGGTTTGCGTAATGATTTGAAGGTCCGGGTGCCGCCTGGTTGCAAAACTTTGGAACGTGCAGTTGAAAAGGCCTTGCAGGCCGAGGGAGAATATCCGGGCGAAGCCTATCCCTCTTTTCTGGAACCAAATTTTATGAGCGAGAAAAATGCTCCCGCTGCCATTGCAGAAGCCGAAAGAGCTATGAAAGATTTGAAAATTCGTTTCGAGAAATTGGAGGCCGAAACGGCTAAGAAATTAAACGGTGCTGGACGTAGTGACCGCAGTCGTGAATTGCCACCCGGCACCACCTGTTTCAATTGTAATAAGCCGGGACATGTTCGTAGAGAATGCCGCCAGCCTGGCGGAGGAGCTTATTGGGGAGGGAATCAAAATTCCGACCGCAACTTTAACAGGAATTCTGGTGGAAACCGGGATTCACGAAATTCTGGGGGAAATGGAAATTACTCCCAACGAAACGGTAATGATGGGAATTTTTCGAATCGAAACGACGCCGGAAATCGGCGGGACAACCGAGGAAATTATTCCGAGCGTCGGGAAAACCCACGTTCGTCCAATTACCGATCGAATCAAGATTCTTGGGGCGAACGTCGAGAACAGCGGCGGGATTGGGATCGGCGAGATCCCAGAGACCGGATGCCTCCCGAAATGAAACGCGAATATGGCCCTAAATTTGCTGTGACACGCTCAAAATTGCAACGAGGTGATCAAAATTGGGAGGGTACCCGCCAACATTCCCGGAGGTCCGGTAATTCGGACTCTAGCGGCAGCGACCGACATTCCGACCGGTCATACGAAGCCCGGCAGAATCGTTCAAGGCACAATTCGGAATCAGAGTATTCAGATCACTACTCTGTGCGGTCCGTGAGACATGCATCTCGAAACTGTATGATGCATGCCAAGCGCTGCCTCGTTTCGCCACACTTCGAACATAGAGTGATGATGTGTAAACAGCCGCTGGTGTGTACCTGCCCGGGTACCATCTATAAAACCCGAAACGTTTCCCCTGAACGTTCGTTGAGTTTAAGTTCTGTGACTTCCACAGAGGAAGAACTTTTTATCCCTGTGTCTGCGCGACAGGCACGTCGGCAAGAAGAGGCCCGACTGAAACGCGTCATGGAACCCAATGTTCAGCAAACCTCCGTTGCTACCGCCGCAGTTCAGTGTGAAATTCGAACTGATGAGCTAATAGATCGAATGAATGAGAGAGATGAATGTCCTCCTCAGAAGGAGATTAGACAGGCATTAGCTATTTTGTTTCTACCGTTTCTGTCTGTGTATGTGGGGTTGGGGGCTATTCGAAAATTGGGAGTGCCACTTTTTTGGATGATTATGACCTTTTTCGTTGCCTCCGCGCATGCGCAAACCGCCTCTGACATGTCCTCCTCTCATTTCTTAGCTGACGAGATCGCTAAAATTGGAACCGTCGTTTTGCCTAGGTGGGGAGCTGTGCTAAGTCCTGCGGGAATAGGGGTCATCTCACAGAAGACTGAGTATTTGGCCCTGATAGTGCAGTTGGCCGTGCCTCCCATTACTCCAAATTGGAAACCGCCCGAGTGGGCAAATGAGGAGGATTGCATTGACTTGACCACGGGGAAATCGAAAGCTGACCAATACTGCGTTAGGATGATCAATCAAAGTTGCCCGCAGCATAACTTTTTGGACAAAGAAATCGAACAGATTAAAGCCGAATACAGAAAGCTCTATTCTGGGGTTTTGAATACTCATTTTTATTCAAAGTTGCTAGCCAGTTTGTGTAGATCCACCCCTGGGGTTTGTTCCTCCTATCCGATGACCAGCGAAGCTCCGAAACGGCAAAAGCGTTTTATCGAATTTCTACTAGCTGGTGCGCTGGGAATAGGTGGGATAGCTAACAGTCTCGCTAACACCTACCACATGGGCAAGTTGGACGGGAAGGTCCAAGCAGTTGAGCAAGGTTTCCATACTCTGCGTGAAGAACAGCTAAAAATCACCGACTCAGTCAAGAAAATCATTCATGCGAATGAGGAAATTTATGCTTTTCTGCATCACACGGTGCAGGATTTGACCACACTGATTATTCGGGCCCGCTGTTCAAACTTCTCATACATGAGGCAAATTTATATGCAATTGCTTGCTCACATTTTTACGTCATCCCTACGGGATGGATTGAATTCTGTCATGCACGCTGGCTTGCGTTCTGAAGTAACACCGAGTTTAGTAAATTTGCAAACTTTGAAGGAGATAATACGCAATCACCCGACCTTGAGAAATTCCCTGCTGAGTCAGGAACCGAGCCTCATTTATCAGTTTGGAAAGGTATATCCGATTAAAATCGATTTTGAGACATTGCGATTCGGGTTTATGTTGGAAATACCGGTGCCACTGTCGCAAGAGGTTCGACCCCTCTACGCAGTGCACAATGTAGGGTATAACTCCAGGGAACGCGGGGTCACTGCCCTCGCTCCCATGCCTGATTACGCACAGCGACTGGATACTGGGGAAATTCGTGAGATAGACGTTTCGGAATGTAAAACGGCCCCAGGACTCTGGTTCTGCCCTCCGAACGCTATCGTAACCAGTCTAAAAGCCAGGTGTTTGCAAATTCTGATCTCTTTTTCTGATGATACACTTAAAAAGGAATATGCCAGTTGTTCCGAATATGTCCAGGTCAAAGTTTTAGATAACTCCACCGTATACCGCACTACGCCCGCGGGCGTGCTAATTCGTACGAACTATACAGAGGTCATTGTAGCTAGATCACCCGCTTTGAACCACGTGGCTGAAGGGGAACGAGTTGCAGTCCCCAGCACTGGAACGCTCTGGTTTGAGCATGGCCGGTATCTACACTTGATCATTGGGAACACTATTCTCACTAACACTCTAGGCATAGCACGAACTACCGTTACCACAGCCGAGCTTAAGGAAATGGTTGTCCCGGCCCCGCTGGGCCGGATCCCTTTGCACTTTACCGAATTATCGACTGCCGAGTACGAGAATGAGCAAGCGCGAAACTTAATCCACAATCACATGCGAAAGTACGTTCACCTACCTCTAATTCCGCTGCAGCTAAACCATGGCCTCACGGTTGTTATCATTATTATCCTGATCGGGTGCGTGATCGTATGGTGGGTCACACCTTGCGGACGAAAGTGTAGGGGTAGAATTCGCCGACGACCAAAGCGGGGTTCACCTCCTTCTAGGCCTAAGATTTCAGCCCCTGTCGACGCTCGTAGAGCAAGCGAAGCAGTCTTTAGCGACGATGAGGAGCCCACCGTAGAGTTAGGATCCGTCTCGCCAGAAATGGAAACGATACCTTTGCGATCCAAGGAACCGCCGGTTAATGAGCACTTAGATAGGATTCGTAAGGCCGCCGCTAACCGCTGTCAGATTTCACCTGCCTATAGGCCTCTGATGAGGGACACCTCTATAGCCTCCTCCATGTCTGATTATAGTGCTGAGCTGGATGCCAGTGCCCAGCTGTTGACTGATGATAGTCAGGATAGCCGGACCTCGCCCTTGATCGACCTCCATCATGGAAATAGAAAAGGTTCAGATTGCCGGATTGTTCGATTCTCCCGTCAGGATACCAGGGAAAATACAGATTCGGAGGAAGATCGGATTAAGGGTCGGGCCAGCGCAGAACAGTCTGATATGGCCACTAGTCCCATCAAGAGAGCTAGCAAAGGGCCCCAGGTGGATCTAGATCCTCGGGGAGGCAGCACTCCAGCCAGAGCTTCTTCACGTAACTTCCGCAGGCCAGTGAATGCCCACTCTGTTTTGATGGTCAGGACGGTGCCCCTCTTTATCAGCCTTATGATCCTGGGACAACCGGTACAAGCCCTCTTCGACACCGGCGCTTTAGTTTCTGTTATGTCTGGGGGGTTGGCCGAGCGATTAGGATTACCCTTAGAACCCCTAGAGCCGACTAGATACATCCGTACCGCCAATGGGAGCAGGTGTGAAATTAAGGGTAGCGTCGTAGTGCCCGTGTTCTTTAAAGGAGCCGAGCGACAGATCCCCAGTCGACGGTGGAGGTTTGTGGTAGTGGATCAGCTGACCGTTGACTGTGTAATGGGTTCGGATTACATGATCACCTACCCTGGTGAGATCTCTCTTGATCTAGGACAACATACCGTTACCTGGCCCTCCACTAGGGGTCATCGGGTTACCATACCATTCCAGGCCCCTACTACGAATCCTCGACTTGATTTGCACCTCATAGGTATAGCCAATCAGAGTAGGTCCGTTAGGAATAAGGAAGAAGCTGCCCTCACTGTCCCTCACCGACCGCTGCCCATGATCCTGGTAAATGTCAGTGAACAACCTGTTCAGGCCTTGGTGGATACCGGGGCAAACCTCAGTTTGATGAGCGAAGGACTGGTACGATCTTTGAAGTTGCCCGTGAGACCATTAGACAAGGCTCCGCGCGCAGAAGGGGTAAACGGACAAGCTCTCAAATTTAAGGGTGCCGTACGGGTACCTGTAGGGTTCTATGACACACCGGGAATTAGCATAATGCATACCTTCTTGGTCCCTAAGGGACTAGCAGAGGATTGTTTGATTGGCACTGATTTCATTCTCGAACATGGCGGGGAATTCAGCCTGAATTTTCAAAAAGGGGAATTAAGCCTTAATAAGCCGAGTCACCCGCCCATGCAAGCTAAATTTATCCAGCATGCTCCCTTGACTGAGACTGCGTTTCGAGTATCTGCTATGCGAAAAGTTACCGTGCCCGCCTATGCAGAAGTCGCTGTCCCGGGACTAGTCGAGAGCCTACAGCCACTCAATTATGAGGGACTTTTTGAGCCGGATGCACAAAAATTTGAGGACGCACACTCCACTTTTCAGGTTCTGCCCGCAATGGTGAACTTAAAACAGCAGTACATTCCTGTCATTATGAGAAACGAGACCGGAACCGACCTGGTCGTCCACGAAAATACCACGCTCGGGAATGTTGTTCCCCAACGGGAACTAAGGAGGGGCAAAAGCGCAACTCATTTCTCAAAAATTCGTAACGCCGAAGGAAAAGCTATTCAGTTGGGATGTTACTTTCGAGGTCGGGGACCCGTTGTTACCGGAAACTGTTCGCACCAGGTTAAGGCCTGCAGAGGTATAAGACCGTGCTTGCTCTCCGACCTACCCCCTCCCATGAGAAAGATCTCGTTTGATGAGACTAAGCTATCTGAGCATGAGTGTGGCCAATTTTTGGGTATGCTAAACGAAAATTCGAACTGTTTTTCGCAACATCCATTTGATATCGGTAAATGCACTATTTTCCAAGCGCACATTAACACGGGGGAAGCCAAGCCTATCTATGCAACCCCCTACCGGCTTCCGGTACACCTGAGACAGCCCTTGCTTGAAGAGTTAACTGAGATGCTGAAGTACGGGCTTATACGACCCTCTACGAGCCCTTGGAGCTCACCTATGATTTATGTACCCAAGCCTGGGGGCAAACTTCGATTGTGTGTAGATTTTCGAAAAATCAATAAAATTAGTGACCCCGATGTTTACCCCATACCGCGAATTGATGATATCATGACCTCCCTGAAAGGCGCAAAGTTTTTCTCCACTATCGATCTTAGTAAGGGGTTCAACCAAATCGAATTAGACGAAGAATCTAAAGCAAAAGCCAGCTTTAACACTTTCCACGGTCAGTTCGAATATAACGTTTTGCCCTTTGGGCTTAAGTGCGCGCCGGGTAATTTCCAACGATGCATGGAACGAATTTTGGGGGATTTGCAGTGGAAAAAATGTATCATCTACATTGATGACATCCTGATCTTTTCAAAAACATTCGACGAGCACCTTGAAATTATGCAGGAAGTTTTCGATCGCTTGCGAGCCGCTGACCTGAAAATGAACCCTGAGAAGTGTCACTTTCTTAAGGAATCTGTCACCTACTTGGGCCACATCATTTCGGCAAATGGGGTAGAACCGCTAAAGGAGCGTATACAGGCCATACATGACCTAGCCGTGCCCAAACAGATTAAGGACGTAGAAAGTTTCCTTGGCATGTGCGCATATTACGCAAAATTTATCAAAGGGTTCGCTCACCTGGCCGCTCCGCTTTACTCGTTAAAAAAGAAGGGAGTTAGATTTATCTGGAATAACACCCATCAGCAAGCTTTTGATCTACTGAAGAAAAGTTTAGTCGAAGCTCCGGTACTCGCTCACCCAGACCTAGCCAAGGGTTTTGTCCTACACACGGACGCCTCCGACCTCGGGTTAGGAGCTGTATTGTCACAGGAACAAGATGACGGCAAGTATCATCCTGTGGCCTATGCCGCCCGCTCATTGAAAAAATACGAGCGAAATTACTCTACGCACGACAAGGAGTGTTTAGCTATGAAATTTGGGATCGAACACTTTCGGCACTATCTTTACGGGGGACCGCCGTTCACGTTATTCACCGACCATTCAGCTCTTCGGTGGCTTATGAAGCACCCACCGCGAAATTCTCGACTTGCCCGCTGGCAAATGACCTTTTCTGAGTATGATTTTGAAATTAAACACCGGAACAACCCGCAGCTGCGAAACGCAGATGGGTTATCCAGGAATCCCTTGTTTGCGGACGTTGCCAAAGGGTATCAAGGGGATGAAGGGGAAAACGACCGTAAGGGAGTTGCTCTCCATCAGGATGAGAGTGAGGAATTTGTAGCGCACATAAACTCCGTGGTTGCCAAGCGCGAGCGAGGGCCCACTCGTGACTCCATCACTCCGAAAATCTCTAAGAGTCGAGCACAGAAAAGTACCGCCGCGGTAAGAACCAAAGTTTCCAAAATCTCACAGGCTTCCGATTCCAGCGATTCAGAGCAAAGTGTACCCACCCCGCAGAAGCAACCGCGTCTACCGCCGAGAGGAGATCCGACTAAAACGGATAGTGAGCCAGAGGCTCTTTCAGGAGATTCGGCACCACTAGCTGGTCCAAGCCGTGAACTCGACACCGAGTCCGAACGAGAGGAAAGAGTGAGACCCGAATTCGTCTCGGCTGAAACCGGTCGACCGCAGCGAAAAAGTATCACGTCTGCCCATTTCGGCGAAGTTTTCGAACGAGCTGTCCGTGATAGTTCTAACGTTTCGCTGAATCCAAAGTCATGGAATAGGTTGCAAGATCTGCAGCAGGAGGATCTGCTGTTGGGGGAAGTAATCAAGTATAAACAGACCCATGAGTTGCCCAGTAATTTTAACCGGGCCGTGCGCATTGCTGCTCTGGCCGAAAACTGTGATCTCCGGGAGGGTGTGCTGGTCCATCTCGAGAGAGTTAGGAATACTACTTTGGAAGTTTTGGCGTGCCTGAAGCGCTACGCGAAGAGGCATTAGCCGCACGTCATGAGCCGTTACGCCGCGCATGGGGGACAGAATAAAACTTTCTATAGGCTTTCGGAACATTTTTGGTGGCCCGGCATGCGAACGGACGTGAAACACTGGATACAGTCTTGTCCGCGCTGTCAAAAGCGAAAAGGACCACCATGCAACCCGCGAGCTCTACTGCGACACCCCCCGCCTGCACTCGAACCCTTCGAAAGAGTACACTGTGACCTGATGGACATTTCTAAAGCCTCCAAAAGTGGTATGAAACACGTCCTCAGTTTTATTGACGCCTTTTCCAAGTATGTTATAGCAATTCCCATTAAAAATAAGAAGGCCTATACTGTAGCTCAAACTTTTCTGGAATTCGTCATCTTGCAGTACGGTTCGCCAAAAAGCTTGATTTCGGATCAGGGAAAGGAATTCGTAGCCGACCTTAATAAGGAAATTTGCTCCCTAGTTCAGACGCGCAAACTTGAAACCACACGATATCACCCAGCCGCGAATGGACAAATTGAACGTTGGCATCGCACCTTACTGGACATGCTTGCCACCGTTTCGGAGAATCACCTTGAGTGGGATAACATGGTTCCTTTCTGCCAATTCGCTTATAACACTTCCATTAATGCTACCACTGGGGAAACCCCACATTACCTGTTGCACGCCTGGGATCCTGTCCTTCCCAGCGCAACCAACGTGGCGATTCCCACGGATCGCAAATATTCCGGATTCGATTACGTACGAGAGGCTACAGAAGCCATACAACTGGCCTGGTCTCTAGCCCGCGAGAAAGCTGCCGCTGCCAGAAGCGTGCAGGACGAGCAGTACAATAAGCGAGCCGTGGAGCCTAATTATCAAATTGGGGATCTGGTCATGATTAAGGCCTCCAACGTAGCTAAGCGAGATCAGGTTTACAAACTTTTAGACAAACATATTGGGCCGTACCGAATCGAGAAAATTTTCGGGTGCGTGGCTACCGTCTACCCGGCCGGCAATCGTCGGGCCAAGCGCCTCAATGTGCAATTTAACAACATGAAACCGTGCGTAGAGCCTCGTGTCATTACCGCGCCGATTCACGAGCACGATGAGGACAAAGTCTCTTCCGAACACTCGGAACCTGAGGTTCCAATGCGAGCCCTACCTCCACCTCCACGGTCGGAGGATAAGAAACCTGTCGAGGCAAAAAGGGAGACCGTTGAAGCGCCAAAGTCGTTACCGCCGGTGGCACCTACTGCCCGAAGGCGTAGTCTGCGACAAGCTGCCGCAGAATATAAAAATAAGCCGACTGAGGGAAGAGTAACCCCGGAACCTCCCCCCGCCCGCAAACCGTTGTCACCCAAGCAGCCGAAGGGAAAAGGGCCTGTTCTCAGAACTGGCGACTCTAGTTCCGAGACTGAGACTAGCGACGCTCCCCAATATCTGTCAGATGAGCCGCTATCGCCCGAAAAGGACTTGCTCTACTATAATCGGAGAAAGTTCTTCAACCCCATTGATGATAGGTGGCAACAGAGAATTGCCGCTCTTCGTGGGTTTAGGGTTCGACACAAACTGCCTGTGCTCATGCAACATATGCCTCTTTATGAGCCTTACGAAGTATTAGACGTTTTGGGAGATGGTAATTGCTATTATCGCGCGCTTTCACTTGCCCTGACAGGGTTAGAGGATTCTTGGTCCGATATCCGAAATGAACTTTACGAGTTTTTGGCAACGTACGAGCATCGAAAACGTTTCCAAAACATGTTTCCTCAAATGGCTGAGGTTAAGAAAAGGGTAAAAAAGACCGCCGAATTTGCTACTGACGATGAGTTGTTTTTGGCCGCAGCCTGGTTACAAACTCCTATTATGTCTTATTCAAAATTCGGCCCAGAATGGGCTTGGCAACTTTTCACACCTGAGGCATTACTAGGCAAAGATATCGAATATGAGCGATGTATCCTTTACCTGTATAACGTCAATAGCGATCATTTCATGGTTGTTCTGTCGGTAAGGGAGCCAAATCATGGCAAATGGCCTACCGGTAAACCACCAAATGTACTGTATCGAGAACTGACCAGTGATTCAAACCAATCTTCGCCTGACGCGGAGAACAAACCCACTCGGTCCGCAAAGGACCCTGACGTGCGTAAGATCTTCTCTACGAGTCCACTTTTTTCAGGACCTTCACCTTTGTTTAAGAACCCGTTTCGCGCGTCTCGACGTCTAACGCGTTCCGCCAGTCCCTCCAGGGACTAATTGTCGTCTGAGAAATAAGCTTGGACGCTAAACAAATTTGTGATTTGTAAAATAGCTAAACTTGTAAAGTTTTGTAAAAAGAGTGTTTAAAAACGAGCTTTGTAAAGATGATATTTTTCTGAAATCTCGTGCTTTGCACGCTAAAATTGTATAGCCTTTAAACTGTTATAAACTTGTTGGGTCCGAGTATCTCTCTGTGGCGAATGTTATATTTGTAATTGTATGTATGTTAGAGGTCTCGGTTGTAACACCTATGCCGATGATCTAGATTGTGATAGTGAATTGAAACCGCTCCATGTTGGGCACAGTACCCCGGATACACCATCTTCCCGACGGTATAGGCACGCATTCGCAGAGATACCTAGGTCTCGGGCATTACGCCCATTAGAAGCGCTCGGGTAGCAGCTACCGGTTGTGGCTTCAGAAACAAACGCTGCTAAAATATACCAAAAAATAGACACAAAACTACGTAGAAAATGATAAAAACTATGGATATAATTACTCTAAGGTTATAGTAACTGTATAGCTACGAATACTAAATGTAATATTTTCTGTATAGAGAGGTTATATTGGAAAAACATACAAACTCCCTAGAAAAAGTAATATTCGATAAATAAAACCATAAAAAGCAATATAAACTTGAAAATCAAAAAATAAAAAACAAACTATTTTCTTTTACTTATTCTTGTTATGCAATGATTTGTAGATAATGTTTGTGCAATGTTATGCAACGATACTAACTATATGTTAATGCAATGCTTTACTTCATTTTTTGTTTGCCTTGTTTAGCTAGGTATGATTGATGTTTTTCTTGTTACCTAACCCAGTTTCTGTTGCATGCTCTCTAATCTTAGCTAAGATATTTGTGGGGAAATAAGCAGAGAATTTTAATGATGCGCGTTTAAAAGTCCAAATGGTTACATAAAGAACTGTTCACATTTTTGTAGAGAAGTAAATCGAAAAGGCTATGGCACCAAAGTTGATTATTGAACACTCTAAGACTGCTGAAAAGTTGGAAGGAGAAAATGAGCTAGAATTGCCTGTTGTGTTGCATTGCCCTGTTGAAATGCGTGGTCCGTATCGTGATCCCAATTCTCTGCCGGATGGGTTGAAAATGTTGCCCGGTACCGTAGACATCTATACTGATCCCCGTATGTCGCATCTTTTTGAGGTTAATACGCGAGTCCATCTAAAAAGTCCTAATTTAGCCCAGATCTGTATTTTTCTTTGCGTTGAGTGTTGGTGGCGTACTAGTTTAAATTTTTACGGTGTCCCTATTACTGTTTTTCCAGTGCATGACGAAATTCGCCTGTCCCGTGATCCACACAAACTGCGTTTACGTCGTTTAATTTCATCTTCTGGAGGTGGGATTTTCCGTTGCCCCAATATCCGTTGTCAGTCCCCTTATGTTGTTATTTTGCATGAGTCAGAAGGTTGGTCTTACACCAACGGTTTGCAGTTTTTGTGTGAAGAAGCACGTTTGTTGCTTGTCCATGTTCCCTTAGTTTTGCATGATCTTTTGCCTGCTGATGTTCTTGATTTTCGCATGCGCATGCCCGATGAGTTTCCTTTATATCATCCTAACATTCTGTAATCTTTGTCAACTATACATTCAATAACTTCTGTAGGGTTAATACTTGCCCAAATAACCATCTTATTGCCTCTCATTCCCAAGTTCCCAGTTTAGATCCTTAGGTAGTGATAACAGTAACATAGACCCTCATCTCTTAGTCCAGAATAGTCCTAAGCTGTCCTACCCGCTGAGTTCTGATTCAGGAAAATAAGCTCATTCTATACCTTTATCCTTTTGTTACAGTATCATGTCTGCCCGTGCTTCCACTTGGGTTGTCCGTCACTTCTGTTCTGAGTCTACCAGTTCCGAGTCCTCCGATCCTGATGACCAGCTTGATCCCCTTGTTCTGAGTTCCTCTGACCGATCTGTCTCTTCTGTCTCTCCAGTGCCCCGCGTCGTCCTTCAGTTCCTGTTCCATGTGCCCGGCCCGGATGGCCGATGGTGTCTGACGGAAGCCCAGGAAGGCCCTCAACTTGCGTCTGCCTGTCTCCCTCCTGAGCTTAAGATCTGTTATCACACGCAGAAGGTATACTGTGGACCCGCCTCGGCCGGTCTCCTTCGTCCCTACCGCCCGGCCAGTCTGCTTGGTCCGGAAGTCGTTTCTTGTTGTGTGGCACTCTGCGTTCACTGTTTTAAGCGTTTTAAGTTTTCTTATTTTTCTGTTCCTTTCCGTTTTTACCCTGTCCCTCTTAGGTTGCAGTTTGACTTTTTTCCAACTAAGGCTCTTTTGTTGAAGCATGTTGAGCAGCTGCGCCCTGCTAACCTCAGTTGTCCGAACCGCCTGTGCATGAGTGATTCTGTTCTGATTTTGCATGAGCTGCCCGCCTATCGTGGGCGTGGCCAGTCTTTCCTCCGGCATGCCGCCCCGCACGTGTACTCGTTGCTTGCTAACGCCCATACCGCCCATCCCCTCATTCCGCCTGACATCCTTTCTGTTGACTTTTAAGTTGTTTCGTTACGTTTGCGGTTCCCGTCCCTAATTTGATGTACCTTAATTCCTCTTGAAGATTGTTGAAATGACCTGCGAAAATTGGAAGTTTTTGTTTTGAAAACATGTGTTTGAATGAGCTAAAAGCGTGAAAAGTTAAAAGCTGATCCCTAGATCCCCGTCCCCTAATCGAGCGATTCTGTTTAGTTCTGTCCTTTTGTCCCGTTTTCTGTTGGAATGTCTGTTGCACGCACTAACACACGACTGTTTGGTTTGGGTAACAATAAGCTTTGCAGGTAATTGTCCCAGATACTACGACCCAGTTTGGTCGGACCGATAGATCCCTTACGCTAGCTAGATACGATTGCTTATTGTTACGTACGCCCACCACGTATTTTGTTCTCGTATTTTGTTCCTTTTCAGTGTTTTCCGTTGTTTGCTGCCACCAACCTCCTGTCCACCGGATGGTCACTCGCTGTACTGTTGTTTTATAGTTTACACGAGATGAATTCGGCTTGAATTTCTTTAATTTTCTGATGCGAAAAGATAGATATTGCTGAAGGACACGCAACATAGGAATTTTAAATGGAAAAGAGATAAAACGTTTGAGTTGACTAAGCAAGAATAAAAGTTTGGAGTAGAATGTTCTCGCGCCGTGCCTGTGTCTGTAGTATTTTCAGTGTTTCCTTCTGTGTTCACCTCTGCACCTCACTGGATTCCATGGCCTGCAACACAATTTAAGAGCTTCAATCCTGGATGGATGGATCCTACTAACCGTTGTTTCTAACCTTTTCTGTCTACTAATTAGTTGCTTTCTTTTAATTTTGCACTGCACACACCGGTTTTACAATAGAGCATTGCACGAAACTTTGCAAGCTAGAGTATTGGAACAAATTAGCGTGAACTGTTAGAGCAGTAACGTACAGGTTAAATTGTGTTATTACTGAGAAAGATGGATGACCATAGAACATATTTTCTAATGAAACTAGTACTAAACGTTGTAACGCGCTAACTTGATGATTGAGACATGTGAAGCTAATTGAAGCTAACTTAGAACTAGAATTTTCTGCTGGATTGCTACTTAACGAATTTCCGCTTCTGTTTCTGTTTCTGCTGTCCCTGTTTTCTCTTTCACGGTGGGTGAGAGTCACCCACCGGTCACTGTCACTGTTACTAATCCCTGTTGTTCAATGTATTTCTAGGCTGTTTCTCAGCAATGGTTTTCTTTTTCTGATGTCGTCGTTCCTCTTCACACCTGGTCGGATCAGTCGTGCAGTCCTGGTCACCAGCATCACACCTCACCATCCTGCCGGTTCCGTCCGGTACCACCTGTCTGGGATAAGCACACACCGCCGCTCCGTCGGCTTATCCCGGGCTCACGTCGTCATCCTCGCCTCCGCCGCCTCGCCGGCTGACCCGGCATGTCAGCGTCGTCAACCGAACTTCATCACTCCGCCGCTCCACGGAAGAACTGCTCATCGACCGCCGCCGTCGCTGGCCGCGTCATCCGGCCAGCATCCAACGTCCACTCTCCGCTCCCACACCCCCTCAGCACCGTCATGTCCACCTCCAAACACACCCCCTACCTCCTTATCATCATCACACACAGCTCAATCATCACCATCAGATCCATCAGCCATCGCGTCTGCAGCACCTCTGCACGCGCGACCCTGCCCACAGTCTCCTGATCGATTCCCAGCTGAGATCTCCGCTCAGCCCTCCGAAGATTGGCCATTGACTTTTGCACTGGCCACAGATTCTGCCACCTCAGTCTTCCAGTCATCGCTGTCATCGCCACCACTATGAACTGCACCGCACCAGTATTGCCTGTACATAATTGAACTTTGCACTGTTTTAGTATCATATTTGCTTGTTTTGTACACTGACTGTCCGTTTTACACAACTATTGCTTTTCTGTTCTCCATCGCTTGAATGATGCATGCACGTGCACTACCTGATCACTTTCGTTTGATACCTTTCGACTACTAGTAAAACTCTACACCATTTTTTGCGGTGGAGAGTGTAAGGGCAAGAAAAATTCATTCTTAGCCCAGAGGCTCAAATCGGCTAAAAAATGACTGTTTTTGTCTTTGTTCTTCTCTGTTTTCAAACTCTTGACTCTGTGTGATTACTGTGAGGGATTGTGAAATAATCATTGTGAACTAATCTAAAGAAATGCTCTTTTTGTGAACTCACCTAACGACATGCTTGTTATTTAACAAAATGCTTGTTTGAAATAACTTGTCAGCTTTTATTTTGAAATAACTTGTCAGCTTTTTATTATTGTCAGTTTCGTTCTTGTGGTTTGGACTAACCAATTTGTGTTCAGGACATTATGTGTTAAACTAATATTCATCCCTTGTCTGAACTGCACTGCACTGCTTTGTGAAACTAATGTTCTTGTTTGCTTGAAATCACCGGTTAATTGCCCTGTTTTTCTCCTAAAAGGTTCAAGTTTGGAAAGTGGGGTTAATCGTCTTAAGATAGAAATTTGGGGAGCCCCATGAGCCCAAAAGCAATCTCATACGTCATGCTTATCATGACGTATGCCTTTTCTTTCGTACATTTTCGCCTTCACATCAAAAGAAATCAAAAAGACCGAAATTGCAGAATTTCACGTGGACAGGTAGTGGAGAGGGTGAAGGTGACTGAACCCAAATTTTAGTCAGTTTGAGGTTGACGTTCGTACGGTCAGGTCGGTTCAGGACCTATTGTGTTGCTCTTGCTGTTTGGAAGGCTGATACGCCTGTTTAGTGTTCTTGCTTGCTGGCCGATAGTGCCATATAGGGATTAGTTGTCAGAGATTTGTGCATTCCGTTTAACTTTTCGTCAGTCACCTCTCACTCACTGCTGTCACGTGTATCTGTGCCTACCTATTTTGTGCTTACTGTTTTCCGGTCATTTTGGATCGCCGTCGGAGAAAGGTAAAGTGAGTTTTGGAGCCCTGGGAGAGTCACTTTTGTTGATTGACTAGAGCAGCAGAATTGTTTCACTGACCAACCAAAAGTTCGGTTGCTGTGTAGTTTAACTGTTAAATTATTGAGTTGTAACCCAGTTGTTGAATTCTTATGTTTGAAAGCTGTACTTCTGGAAAGTATCAAACGACCAGTAAATTGTCATTTAATCACCTATCCTGCTTTTGAGTTCTATAGTTTCGGGATTCGCTCTGAGAACAAGGTGGACCATTGCTTAGTTACGGAAGCCTTGTTTAAGTAGGATAATTAGTTGACCTCAAAGTTCCATTGAGCGGTCAACTAATTATTAGGTAATTTTAGGATAGACTGATTGAATTTGATGAGCCATTTAACCCGTGCTCAAGTTGTGTTACTTCAAGCCATTGAACCAGTGCTCAGATAGATTGTAGTTTGCACTAAAACAAGTTTGCCCGACCCCCAAACTTGTGTGATTAGAAAAGGGCTGAGAGATTAAAGTTTGAAGTTTGAGATCTAAGACGTGAAATAGACCTCTCAGTACCTAAATTGACTAAAAGCATTACCTAACCGAAATCCATTTCTTTACATAAAAATAAGGCTATTTCTTAACAAAAACTTTGCTAGCACACTAACCAGAAAACCAAATTCCTCGAAACTTACGGACAGTTTGCCCCATTAGAGCCTAATATTTGGTAAAAAGCTGGCCCCCCCTTAATCTCTTATATGGAAAAGGGAAGTATTCCATTTCTGACCTAATCCGTTTCATGCTTTTCATTACCGGATTTTCCCTGCTTACTGTTCCAAGCGCAACGCAATGTGAACATCATTCATCATATATATTCTGCGTTAGTGATATGCAAGTGCAACTAATACAACACTATTCTAAAGGTAGATATGCTGTTAGTAAGATAAGATAAATGTTCATAAATAGTCTAATAATGAACGAGTTCCAGTTAAAAGCATCAGTTTCGCAAGAATCATACATTTAGGACCACTGTCTTCGGTGTTTGCGATTGCGATCTAAAAAGAACCACAAACTTATTGCTGTAAGATGAGTTGAGCAATTAGTAAAACAAATTGAATAATGTTGTAACCTTCGATTCAAAGCATTCAGTTGCAACATGCAACGACTTTCAATTGTGAAAATTGAGTTATGGTTTTTGAAATACAGCAATTGCTGAAAATCGAATCCAGTTGAATTTTATAACATCGGCCTCTAATTATTGTATTGAAAAATAAATGAACAAAAGTACCTGTGCAGCGTCTGGTCTGCACTGTCCAAGGACGTCTCCATCTTGGGCAAGGTGAAAGTTGGTCCCTGAATCTGGATTGACGACCTCGGAAGCAGACAGTCCAGCGAGACCATTGAGACAAAGCGCAGTCTGAAATAGGAAACGAGCAGATGATGTTATAATTTCGTAAGAGGTACGAACTTATCCAATAACACCTGTTAGTGTAATCAAATTTAATCTAATTTATTGCTTCACAAATTTTATGTCTAAGCTGGAAGAGAAAGCCTTTTTCCTGCAGTGGCAGAAGCAGGCTGCCTATCTACTTTTCAATAGTTGTAGTAGTATTCTTGTTGTATTCAGAAAGAACGACCATCAGCAGTTTCAGAATACCTGAATGGCATGGGTGATTGTTGCAATAGATCTCCTCAATTAGATATTTTGGACAACTCATAATTGACACTGCATCATTCCTAACTCTACGTCGCATCTTGGTTCCGCGATCACAGGGCTTACTGCAGTGTGTAAACTGAGTCCACGGTGTGTAGGTACAATATAAAAACAACAAAAACAAAAATATTTCAATCTGATAAGACGTACTTAAATAAATTGTAAATGAAAATAGAAAATGTAAACAAACAGTCATGTTATTAAGCAACACGTCAATTCCACCTATCAGCTTATATTTCAATACCACTGTCCATTTATAGGGTTGTTCTGAGAAGAAATTGACAAACGAGATTCAAGATAGCGCTAGTCCTCAGTAGTGGTCTGAGCCTTGTGGTTTTATTCTCGGCTAACCCCATTACATTAGTATCACAACGCTCAAATTTTAATTCCTTACCAGACGTTGGCGCCGCAATTGTGGTTACTTCAATCCTGCCACAGAAATCACCAGTCGACGGCCGTTTCCCTGGTTCCGTGATTTCCTTAGTGTCCCTGTCCACCCGCATCAAATAGACTCCTGGTCGGTCAACGTTAGAGCGAGACGTCAACCCTCCCCAGCCTACTTGGTCAGTCTCGAAAATTTGTACTTGGTAAGATGTAGCTCTTTCAGCAGAATACCTATAGAATACTTCGCCAAAATTGTCATCATCACAACTGTAATCAACCTTTCCGTAGATTAGAACTATATAAAATGCTCCACTGGTGACAACTATTGAGGACTGAAAGGTATTGCGGCTACCGTTTGGTGGGTTACAGTCTTCTCCATTTGGGACACAGTCACGAAATGTAGCCAAGAAACTGATGGATGCATTGCAGTAGTCGTCACCGATTACATCATATAAGGCCTTTTCAGTTTCTTTGTCATCAACTGATCTTCCTGAAAAGTTGCAAGGTACAAAATCATCGAGAAAGCTCTCTGCATCCAAGAACCAGGTCGCATTTTTCTCTTGAATAGTCAAATATCCTATATTATCGGTACGAAAACTGTAGGCAACCCCTAGGCTGTCCTCAATTTCAATTCCCGATATAAGTTCTTCATCAAAATAGTCATCAATCTCATCACCATGTGGCAGCAGGTTGTTCAGGTCAGAGTCAGCAAGACCCAGTATCAGTAAAATCAGTATCAAGACGTTCGAGGTGAACATTATCTGAAACAACATAAAAACATAAAAAAACAAAAACAAAACCTAAAAAACAAACAAACAAAAAACAAACAAACAAACAAAAAACATAAAAACATAAAAACATAAACATAAAGCGCATCCTGATGATTATTTTGGAGAATGAGTATCTTAATTTTCTATTTAAAAATGTGATATTTTACTTTCTGAGTGTTAGAGCCTGATATTTTGCTCCAAAATTGAATGAAGGGATATAAAGTTAGGTTGCGAAAATATGACTGAAACTTTAGGTGTATAAGATTAGAACATTAAATTGAAATTAGAATTTTCGCTTCTGAAGAATGCAAAATATTGAAATTTGTAAAAACCTGGACTGGCCCTCATGAATCAGTTACAAAAATACCAAGAGAATCCTAATCAAAATACCCAAATCCCGGACAATGGTCGCGGTTTAGGGAAATTTAGGTAATTGTTTGTTTGAAGACGTCATTTCGATGAAGATCTTTAGAGATGGGCATTTCGGCGTGTCGGCGTATCAATTATGTTAATTCATTCTGGTTATTTTACTGCAAAATGTAACATTTTGTAGCATTATTTAGCGTTTCCGTCATGCACTGACGCTTTTGAAATAAGTCTTAGTGAAATTTTTGAATTTTCTTTTGGCGGGCCGGGCCGGGATGAATTTTGTCAGCTTGCGGGACGGGCCGGGCCGAAAAGGTTTGCCAGCGAGCAAGATTCTGGAGCTGGCCGTGCCGGGCCGGTCCGAAAAAATCTGGCCCGTGCGCATCTACTACTACTTAATTTACTGAAATATTTTCCAATCACGAAGTGATAATCGCTTACACCTGTGTTCGTGCCTACAGCTAATACATATGTGGATAATGGATACTTCTTGGTCTATACAGCTGACGAAAGGTTTGCGCGGGGATCAAACATCTACAATACGACTTTTCTTATTGTAATTTTCCACATTCAAGATATTGGTTTCCTTTGGTTCGTCCAGTGTTTTTTGAGCCGCTGTAACTTTCTTAACTTTAGGTGTTGGAAAACAATTTATAGATCACTTCAAAGGTTGCAATGAATACATTCTACTCATCAAGAGTAACTGGCAAAGTAACGTTCTTCTCTGACACACCGGCTAAATAAAGACAGTCGATTTTTAAATATAGGTTTCTCAAAACTGCAGAATCGGCTAGAGTTTTGCGCTATCATATACGCGGGTCGAGGGACGTTTTTTTGGATTTGGCTCCGTGACTCTTAATGGTTCAGAAAATCGGACAAATGCATGGTAACACGAAATCTCTTAACTTCGCATTAAGTTTTCTCTATATTTGATACAGTATAGCCGAATCCAAGAGAAATGCTCCGCAGATGTGTAAATTTCCAGTCACTCAGTTAAAGTTTAGATCTTCATCCTCACTTAGGTGTCAGTCTGCGCGTAAACCTACTTACTTGCTCCCTTTTTTACGAAAATGAACAATGCCTTTCAAAACTATTATACATTTTAGTGTTTCCAAAATTGCTACACAAATTCTGAAATTGTGTTGCAAAGGATAGGAAAGTTTTGGTTCTGGACGTTATACTTTCGGCAAACCATAGGTTTTTCGGCTATATTCTCACCGATTATTATTCACTGATTTTATTATACTTATTTATATATTTATTCACTGATTATATTTTTCACTGATTCAAAGCTTTTGAAATTGTACCGTTTCCAGTTGCTGACATATATAAGCTTGGCGGAGGGTTTTCGGCCTGGAGCTCACCCCCCAGAGGATCCAAGAATCTAGATGGGCCAAAACCCGGAAAAATATCAGGTTTCCCCCAGATTCCCCTCCTGCACATATCTGTGCAGAAGCAGTAAAATAAACTATTTTGGAGTCAAAACTGTTATTGTTTAGAAGGCCATTATAGCAAGAGTCCATAATAATTCCCCTTATATTATAGTAGAAGAGTAAGCCACTAGAGGGCTCCTCTTCTCCTCTTCTTGGCATTGCGTAACGGTGCGCGACCACAATATGCAAATGTTCCCCCGTTTGGGGGGGGCCGACAAGCATACCCTCCTCCGACTGGTGCGGGGGATAGCCGGAAGTGGTCCCCGTTTGGTGGGGGGGTGAGCCAAAAGTGGTACCCGTTTGGGAGGGGGGTCGCTGAAAGAGGTCCCCGTTGGGGGGGGGGGTCGCTCAAGCAGGCTAAGTTTGGCTCATTCTGATTGGCTGTTGGCGACCCTCCCCCCCCACGGGGATCACTTTTTGTGACCCCCCCCCCCAAACGGGGACCCATTGTCGAATAGAACAAAAACTACCGTAATCCTCTGCTCTACCCCCCCCCCCTCCACCAAACGGGGGACCTCTTTTTGGTTACCCCCCCCCACCAAACGGGGACCTCTCTTTGGCTACCCCTCCCCCCACCAAACGGAGGGGGGGTATGCGCTGTCGAATTGGTCGACCGCCCCCCAAACGGGGGAACATTCCCGTATTGTGGGCGGAGCACCGTTACGCAGTGCCAAGAAGACGAGCCCTGTAGTGGCTTACTCTTCTTCTATAATATAGGGGAATTCTGACTCTTGCTCATAGTATTGCGAAATGTTCAGGTTTATGTATACCGAATTGGTCGTCACATAGCAGGTTTTCAGCAACATTCATCAGTTGAGTTCACTGCTGATGCTTTAGCGTATGAAATGAATTTGCTTATAGTAAATTAGTTTTAGTTTTGGCAAATCAGTTTGCTTGGCACATTGATCTCTCAAAAGCTATTTAACGGTTTTGCTTGATTATGCAGAACAAAACTTTGTACTACAGTAATAATGGGGTAAACTCGCAACGTATGTACTCTAAACACTTACACTGGTATGCAATAAATGTTGTTAGCAAAAGGTTATCAGGCTTGCTGCTAAACACTTGGTTAACCAGAAGTTAACCACAAACGATCTTACACCAAATATGGTTAACTTTTCCTCTTGCTAACCAAATGCTAAAGCAAGTGGAAACATGTGCTTACGAACTTGCAGTACATTTTCAGGTTCTGGCAAGAAAATTATAGACGATACCATGGAACTTAAGAGAAATTGAATGTATATCCATGCTGGAGTATGCACAACATGTTAAAGTGATCAAATATTTTTGGTTCATATGTAAGTTCGTGAGAAAAGTTAAAACATATCTTCTGTTGCTCAAATCGGTAGTGTGCTGCCAATTTACGGACTAAAAGTAGGTAGGTACTTGTATTCCAAATACAAGTATTATTAGCAAATGATTAACCACATTTGGCGCAAACGGCCGTTTAGCCTACCTTCAACATATAAATTTACTCCATTAATACGGACACTTGGTGCGAGAAGTATGGAACACAACTTGCTTAGTATGGATTCTATATTTTATAAATGATTTCACTACACTCTTGTTTTGTAAAAAAACTGATTCGGTGATCGAAGTACAACGAACGGGTGTACATACAAAGCTAGTGTCCATAGTAAGAGTTTACCTTACAGTGATACCGATAACACTGCCTCAAACCCGAAAAAGGGTGCAGTTATGTCGCAGTATCGGTTCTGATTAAGGAATAAAGGAAAGTTGCACACCGTCTTGCAGCCATAAAAATCGGGCGGCTGGCGGCATTCAATCCCGCGGTCTCCAGCTTAACGCATGGACGAAAGTAGTTTCAATCATTTGATTTATGTGAAAAGCCCTTACTTAAATTCAACTATTAAATTAATACTAAAATATTTAATTAACATTTAATCCAGATAGCTAATCCAGATGCGTTGTATGCAGAAGTCCCTACAAATCTACAATACCTCTAATGCAAAAGGTAGCCTGCATTTATGAACATTGGCAAAATTAAGAGGATTCTGCTCACTCCTGGACTCTATTTAAACGTTTTTGGTTTGTTTGGGTTTGTTATCAAAGAGAAAATTTGAAAATGTTTTAATCTGATTAAAGTCTAATAATAGAAGACAAAACATGTTAATGAAAAGGTTGCCACTGTTGACACTTATGGAATGCAAAATGGATGCAAAATATCTCGCATGGCACTTTCTCAGTTCCAAAATTTTAAAGAAACAGAAAAACAGATTTGCTCAATAGAAGGATTCTATTAAAGGGACGGACTAATTTTTCAAGCTCAAAATTAAAGATTGGCTTAAACGTTTAGGGCTTCGCATACTCTAATTCACACATTCTAATTTCATTTTTGCCAACATCTGAAATAAAGACAAGTCCACTTAAGGGGGGGGGGTCGGCGGGTACCAAATTTTATAGTCACCGATTTCGCTCATCTTCAGATATAATATACCCACACGTGTCCAAAAACAAGACAAATTTTTAGAGTTCAGGGTCAATGCAGTTAAGAGATATTGCAGTTCAAATCCCTACAATTTAGTAATTACGCCAGGATGCTTCACTGAGGGTTTCGAAGTCGCGTACCCATAGGATGACAAAGAATACGGCACGACAAATACGTAAATTTAAACCCTATACCTGTGGGTATTTAGTACTGCATAAATTACAATGAAAAGCCAAGCAACAAACGAGAAACGGCGTTTGAACGAGTTGGTCAAGCTCATTCAGACTGTTATTTATTTCAAACTTTAACTCGCTCTAACTTTCCCATACTGCATCCCATACTTTCCCATACGTCATCTCAGCAAAATGTTCTTTCTTATCCTCAGGTACCTCAATATCTACCTCAACTAATCCGAAGAACCTATTAGCTTGAATTTGGGTAACCAATTGTGCGAAAGTGAGGACCGACCTTTTCTTGGGAAGATTGAAGTGTTCTTCCATAAACTCTTGCATATCCGGGGAATCTTTTAAATCTTTGTTAAATTCGCATTTCCACTTTTCAATCAAATCGAAACCCCCATCTTTAATTGCCTGGGAGACCCTTTCGGTTCTTTCCCTTCTTTTCGTTCGATCTTCCGGATCCTGATTTCTGTCCAACTCACACCCATGACCGTGGAAATAGCAACCGTGAAATTGTAGAACTAAATTTTTTCCGAGACCCACCCATCCACTTTTGATTTTCCTATCCTTTTCTGGCCCCCGTTGTAAGCATGCTCAACTCTAACTCCCATTGCCTTTGCCATATGCTCCAGCCACATTGCTTCTTTTCTGCCCTTTTGTAGCCATCTCTTGAATTTCCCATCTTCAGTGGGCTTCCATTCGGCGTACAAACCTGTGGGCATTTCTTGCATTGTACACCAGAGGTATAAGGCATTGGCGTCAAACCCAAAAATTTGAGCAACTTTGAACCCATTTGTAATTTCCGTAACTCCCGCTTCATGGTATCTATGAAACACCAAACTGGGACCCCCAACTATATTTTCCTTAACTAATTTATGCCAATGTTTAGTGAATCTATTGAAAAGAGGTAGGATAGTATGTTTAGGAATTTTGTTCATCATGTGTTTGTAAGCCAGACCAGGTAGAGAGATTGCCCCACTTTTAAACATGTCAATCCCCATAGTTTTCCAAAAGTCCACCATCTTTTCAGTAGCTTGCAGGAAGGGCCCCACATCTAAATTATTGTACCAGATTAGGAGATCCCTTACTGTTTTAAATTTATATTTCCTCCACGCTGCTACAACGGCTATGAAGTCCTCGTCTGAAATTTCCTGTTGTTTAAGAGTTGAATAATACAAATCGCGGTGAGGGAATCCTTTGTCTAAGAACTCGAGGGAAGTGAAAGCTTCATAAGGGAAGGCTCCTTTTTGTTCCTCTATTTTGAATCCTTTTAGGCACTTTTTGTAGGACGTACCAGCGGCTAGGTAATTAGTTATGTCTAAAAAGTATAATTTGGGGGTAGAAAGGGCCATGTAGTTGTTATTCTTTTTTACTACATAATTGATGTCTTGCCCATTCAGAAGTAAGTTGGTAATTAGACAACATTTTATAAGGTTCATATCGAATTTTCCTGAATTGAATCCTAGAGTTGGAACTGCCTTAAGCCATTCCTCAAATTCTGCCAGGAGTTTTTCGTGCTCAGCTAGACCAGAAAGGGTGGGTTCGTAAATTTCCCTTAGAAGTTCATATGCTTTGTCGGCTATTTCCTCCATGTAGTCCTTCATTCGGACCACCAATTCATAGGGATCCCCGGTTGTGATTAGGCAATTTGGCGCTTCATAACCCGGGACATTTGAGGCTACTGAAACTGAACCTGGGATTAATTCTTGTTCGTAAACAAGTTTAGGACCGCTTTTTTTAGTTGTAGGTTTGAACATACATTCGAAATCATAGGCGATGCGGAAAGGATAGTACCATTCTGGCACAGGAATATCTAGTTCACTAATTTTATCCAGGAGCGTTTTAGTAGGTCCAACTCCACCACCAGGGAAGATATGTTTGATGCCAACTTCACAACTTTTGGAGTGCCTAATAAAGTGGGAGTGTTTATGAAATAGTTTCTCACAATTGGAGCACTTATAGGTAAGGGTGAACTTATTGAGATTTTTAATAAAGCAGAAGTGATTTTCATAAATATTAAGGGCCATTTTCCTAGTTCTCTTTCCCAGGGGTCTTCGAATTAACTTAGCTGCAACATCTGTAACCTCTTGATCTCTTTCATGATTCCTAATTAGGAGTTCATTGAGATCTTCAGGTTCTTCCCCGGCTTCCTCAGCTGTAGGTCCAAGTTCGTAAACCGTAATGGCGACGTCAAATTTTTCCTCAATCTCATCCAAATCTTCTAAGCTAACTCCATTAAACTCATCCCCGGGTTGAACCCACTGAACAATCAATTCATCAGTTTTTTGTTCTAAACCATGAACATTAGACCCAAGACCTAGAGCTAAACATCTAAAGAAGCACTTTTGATCCTCATAAGGTCTTCCGGAATTTTCATTTTTTACCAATGCATTAAGACCTCTGTTATTTTTTACATAATCTGGTAGATACCTGGCTTCACCGACTGCATAGGAAATTAGCTTATTCACATAGAAACAAACATTAGTAATTTCAAGGACGGTCCACTTAGTATTAGGACGTTGTTGTCTAACCCATTCCAGGATGTCCCCCCTGTCTAACTCATAGAAAATTTTTCCTAGATCTCCCTCGTTTGAAATGTGAATTGGCTCATCAAAATACCTGTTATTTCCGGAAGGGTAATAATACCTAAGCTCCCCGTCTTCGATATTCCTAAGAACAAACCCGAAGGATAGGTTAAATTTAAACTGCCATCTCTGAAGTTTGAAAATAATTTTAACCAGGTCCTTTAATTTGGAAGGGTCTTCGAGCCGAAAGTTATACCGATTTTGAACCCCAGATGAAATAAAGTAGCGAGTTCGAATTCTGCTCCAATGTTCTCTGTATATTTGGGCAAGATCTTCGGGGAGATCCTTTACAATACTCCTAGTCAATTTGGGGGCGTCCTCAGTAGGAAGATTAGAGAAGTGGGTTTGCCTAAGGGCCTGGGGATCCTGGATTTTTGGGGCTTCTCTATGGGTCCTAAGGTGGCCTTGATATCCTTTGTAGGTCTTATATTTGAACCCGCATTTCCGGCACTCATAAGAGGGAGCTTCGTCGGGGTGGAATTTTTTGAAATGTTTTATATTATGTTTTTCGGTGAATGACTTCTCACATTTGGGGCAATGGAATAAGGGTCTAGAAGAGTGGGTTGCCTTGTGCTTCCTAAGCTCGACCAAAGTGGGGAACGTTTCCTGGCAGGTGGGACAGGAGTGGGTTGTGCTAGCAGAGCGGGGAGGAAGGTTCTCAGGAAGGGATTGCGCGTAGGTCCAGAATTCGTCGGTCCCGATTACAGTTTTACCATCCCACTCAGTTTTAATTAGGGAGATGGCTTGGTCTCTCAGGGCCTGGGTTATAGAAGGATTTCCCTTCCAGACTCCTGTAGAGATAGCGGCGTTTAATTGAGCTATACCAGACATAATAGAAATAGGAACAATCAGTTTGCGAATTACTTTTATTAACCCTTTTTCTTACTTTGAACTTGAAAGATATATATCACTCCTTTTATTAACTTTTCCTGTTTTTATTAACTTTGGAAACTATTAACTTTACCCTTTTTATGTACTTCTATTACGCTTTTATATACGTCACTTTAGCCTGTTTTTATTAGCTTTGCCGCTTGTATTAACTCCTCGTTTATATGCGCTTTTATGAACTTCGTGCTTTTATTATCTCACGTTTATATGTACTTTCTACTTTTATTAACTTTGTGCTTATATGAACTATTAAGTCTAAAAACTGTTTATATGTACTATTCGAAAGTTGTAGCTTTTCTGATATTTGAAACTTCAATCCTTGCTTTTATTAACTACTCGTTTATATGAATTCAAGATCTCCTGTTTATATATAATTTACCGTTTATATGTACTTTCTCCTTTTATTAACTTTTAATCAGAATGAGAATTCACGCTTTTATTAACTTCAAAATTTATGCTTTTATTGATTTCAAGCTTAGATATTAACTTATTACTTATTAACCAATAGTATACGATTAATTAACTAATCAGAGAGCGCAGAGAGAGCACAAAAAACCGACCGCTCACGACGACAGCACGAGTCAGACTGACGAGGAGCCCGATTTTTGCGCCCTTATATAGTTTTTGGGACCTAGTCGCACCTGTTCCTGTCAATCAAAGATCAAAGGTGCCGCATCCGGTGTAATCAATCAAATTTGACAGGTAATTAATCATTTTGACAGGTGAAAGGTAAAGTTTCTAGGATGTTCAAGGTTAAATGTAAGTTAAAGTACAAAGTATGTAAGTTAGACTGAAATGAAAGCTGAACTTGAATGATGAAAGTTTTGTTCGAGTGGGCTTTTTGCCTTAGGCCAATTGGCTTCATTATTAGGCCTGAATCTTTGCCCATTTGCCTTTCGGACAGGGCCAAAAAAGATGGAAAACTTCTGGAGAAAGTTCTCATTTAAACTTAAACGGTTTGTAAGGTTTTATTAAGTTCTTTTCTCCGTTCTCCTCTTCGCTGGCCTGTTGACAGACTAAAAAGTAGAACACACTCAGGCGTACACACTCTCTACCTAAAATTTTACGCTACGCTTTACTACGCTCGTTGAAAACAAGTTTTACTACGCAGACACTTACGTAGGACCACGATTTATTTGACTTGTTATAACTTTAGCTACATTAATCAGCGTGAGGTGAAATTAACATAGTTAGATAGAGCAAAAGTAGGACTTCAAAATGGTAACAGGTAACCTCCAAAAATATATAAATTAATTAACCAAATATAGCTTACTAAATTTGTCCCCTTTTAGGCCTTAAATAATTCCAAATTTTGTGGTTAAACTTTAAAGCTTTGTAGTTAGTCGTAAGTTGTGATTTGTGTGGCGTTCTTCATATCATTTGGAAGCTGAGAATGTGGTCTACCTGATTACGTTAAAATCACCGCTTGTCTATTTACCTATCTCTAGTAATTAACATTTACATTTCATATCGACAACCTTTGCCTTAAACCTTTTTATCTCTTCGCTGTTATTGGACTGTTGCTACGAGATAATCTATTTATGAGGAGAGCAGAAGACGCTTTATTGGAACAAAATTTACCGAATACAAGTCGAGTTGCAGCGAGAATCACTGTGGAACCATTCCGCAGCTGGTCTGTTTTACTGGCCATGATGGCCAAAGTGAGATGATCAGATTCAACCTGAACATTTCCCAAATTAAGGGAAAGCAATTCAGCGGATCGCAGGAGGCCTCCAAAGCCAAAGACAAAAAAGACTGCCAGACGAAGGTCTAGCAGATTAGGACCGGCAGCAAGAGTCCGCTGAACAAGTTGAGCTAGCTTTTGCGGCGGCAAGGGAAGTTTCTTCGACACTTGTCGAGCAACTAACCTGTTGACACCGCTAATACACCTCTGGAAATGTGGATCATTGGCCAATCGGCTATTTCCAGTAAAAGAATCAGCCCAAATTAAAGCCGAAGAGACAACCCCCACGGAATGAGCCGATGACAAAGATGTTTTCTTGGAACAAAGAAAAAGCGCTGCCTTCAGGGAGACAAGCGGAAAGACGGGAACGTTCGGGGGAAAACGCTGGTGCCAATGCAAGAATTGCGAGAGATAACCCAAATAGGAACATAATGAAGTGTGAGCTATAGAGCGAAGAAGAGTTTCAGCGAAATCCGCTATCTCAGAACCTACGTCTCTCCTGCAAGAGGTTGGGAATTGTTTGCAGAGGCACTAAGGGAAAGTAATGTTCCAAGAGAGTTTATCGGCAATCGTCAACGTTGGGAAGCAATAAAAGGCACTCCTTCGATAACGGACACGGTTGAACGGATACGAAAAGTAAGGCAGAGACTTCAATTTGGAACTGGACGCTACGTAAATCAACCTAAAACAGACAAAGCTAAACGAAAACCGAAACGAAGACGAAAACGTACAACGGGTGCAAACAACAAAACGAGCAAAGGCAAAAAACATTTTAACTTCAGTAAAGCACTGGCAAAACTAAAATGGAAGACCTTTTAACCAAATTATATTACGATCCCACCCTACCCTCGGCATTTTCTGGGATAAATTCGTTGGCGAAAGCCGCAGGGGTTTCTCAAAAACAGGTCAGGGAGTGGCTCAGTAAGCAGTATACCTACTCTGTTCACAAACCCATAAAGCGAAAGTATCCCCACCTAAATTACATTTTTCACGATATCGATGAGCAATGGCAGATTGATCTAGCAGACATGGCAAATCTGGCTGACCAAAACGATGATTACCACTTTCTACTCACCTGTATTGACGGCTTCAGCAAGTACGCTTGGGTAGAGCCGGTGAAAAGCAAGTCGGGAGCAGATATCACAGCGGCTTTTGAAAACATTTTGGCTCAAGGACGTATACCTCAAAAAGTGTTAAGTGACAGAGGGAAAGAATTTCAAAATAAAAGGTTTCAAAACTTACTAAAATCAAAGGACATTCGCTACTACACCTGCAATAACCCCGACATAAAATGTAGCATTGTTGAACGTTTTAACAGAACGCTGAAGACAAAAATATGGAAGTATTTTACTCGGACAAGGAGCTACAGGTACCTAGATGTTCTCCAAAGTTTCGTAGGTGGTTATAACAATTCAAAGCACCGTACAATAAAAATGACTCCAACTGAGGCTTCTAAGCAAGAGAATGAGGGGAAGGTAAGGGAGATCTTTCTAGGTAGGCATTCTAAGTTGAAAAAGCAGTTTAAAATAGGTGATATCGTTCGAATAAGTAAGACTAAAGGGAGATTTGAGAAAGGCTATCTACCAAATTGGTCCGAGGAACTTTTCAAAATAAAGGCAATTCACCCTAGCGGAATGTACGAACTTGAAGACCTAGCCGAAGAGCCAATTCAGGGTCTATTCTATCCCGAGGAGTTACAAAAAGTAGATAAACCAGACTCTTATTGGGTTGAGAAGATAATAAAAACTAGAAAAAGGGGCAGGAAAAAAGAGTATTTTGTCAAGTGGCTAGGCTATCCAGAAAAATTTAATAGTTGGATATCTGAAGATGACGGATTTCTATATGTTCCTCCCCAGTAATACGGGAGACTTCGAAACCAACTCTCTAAATGACTACCGGGTTAAACTCCCTCATAGAATTAAATTACAGGGCGAGTGGGAAGTTGCTCTCGTGGAAATGATGTATCCAGTGACTTGGGGTAATCTTTCTGCAGCTAACTTGGCCGTCTCCTTTAAGTTTCCTGACAAGACCTCAATGGTTAAACTCCTACCTAAGCGACACTACGAAACAGTGGACGATCTATGCGATGCAAATAATTTCACTATACTTAATATGGAACATCCCGTCACAGGTGAGAGAGCACCAATTAAATTTAGATTCGATGGTTACAGACACAGAGTAATGTTTTCAATACCAAAGACCTTCCCTAATACAGTTAAGTTGAGCAAAAATCTCTGGAAGATGTTAGGCTACTACCCTGATCCAATGCAAAGGGACGGTGATCCTGTAGATGGCAAAATAATTTTCGTTGCTGAGTCCGAACCTGATCTTAGACTAGGTTTCTACTCTCTCTTCGTTTACTGCGACGTGGTGGCCCCTCAAGTTATAGGAAACGCACTGGTACCTCTAATTCGTGTAGTGACGACAGAGGGAACTCACGGGGCGGTAGTAAATAAGGAGTACCACAATCCACATTACGTCCCTGTCCTCCACAAAGAGTTTGGAACTGTCGAAATCAATATAAACGATGACGCGGGGAGGCCTGTACAATTTGCATTCGGAAAGGTTTACGTTAAACTTCACTTTCGAAGACGACGATAATGCGCTGTCAGTACATACCCGAAACTCAGGACACTTGGGAGCTAACCCTACTTCAAACAGGTGGGGCGCTTCCGGCATACGCAGGGCTTCCGTACCAACGAGGAGCAGGGATAGGAAACATCTTTAGGGGTCTATTTAGAGCCGCACTTCCAATTCTAAAACGAGTCAGTCTATCTGCAGGTAAAAGTCTTGCAAAAAATGCATTAGCACTAGCATCAGACGTAACCCAAGGTGAAGACATAAAAGCAGCTGCGAAACGGAGAGGCAAACAGTTTCTTGGTGAGACATTAACTGCTGCAGGTGAACATATTCAACAAGGCGAAGGTATCGGCCAAAGACCTAGATCTAACAACATAAAAGGAGTACGTGGTAGACCACCGAAACAAAATTTAGACATATTCACGTGAGCATGACTAAGCAAGTAGATTCGCTATCTCTACCTGGTTTCAAGTCGGAATTGGACCTATTCTCCGTTCCACCTACTCAAGTTGCCGTAGAGCATGGGTACTGGGCGGAAATCGGCCCCCAAAATCCAATTACAGACTCAGGGCCTTACCGTTTTAACGTTCCTAAAGACTCGTACATGCTTGATCTGAACAAGAATTACCTCTATCTTAGGGTTAAAATTGAAGGAGATGCTGGGACTCCTATTAACCTTTTCGGTAAAACATTTTTCCAGCGCTGCATAGTCAAACTCTCTGATAAAGAAATTTACAACAAGAAATTTACCCACTACGCGTACCAAGCCTACATTGAAACTATGCTAAACTACTCTCGAAATGCAAAAGAAGGTCACTTACAGGCTGCCGGCTGTGAGTTCGACTCTGGTACAAGGGGCACCTGGGTGGCTACAAAATCCGCTGAATTTATGGCTCCGATCCACTGCGATCTGTTTAAACAGGAAAAGTACCTTCTAAGCGACTGTCAACTGACAATTGAGTTGCACCGAAATCCCGATGAGTTCTGTCTCAGTTCTCAGGGAAGCAGCAAAGTTAAGGTTGAGGACATGCGCTGGTACGTAAGAAAGGTAAGATGTCAGGATTCTATGTCCCTAGCTATTGAAAATATTCTTTCCCAAGGGAACACTGCAAAGTACCCAATCAGACGTACAAAGGTGGTGGCACGGCATCTGAGCGCAGGCATACAAACTATTGTCGAAAACTCGATATTCACTGGCCAACTTCCTAGAAAGGTGATTATCGGGATAGTCAAGTCTGAGGCGTTTAACGGTTCTTTGACAGCGGACCCCCTGACCCTGGAAACCATTAACATTACCGAAATTAGTCTAAAATGCGGGGACGAGTACATTCCTAGACAACCCATGAAAATTGATTTCTCCAAACCTAGGGGGTACACTTTCCCTTTTGTTTTCCTTTTTGAAACTCTCGATATGGCTGGGGATGACAAGGGGTGTTATATCAGCTACACAGATTTCAAAGACGGAAATGCCTTCTTCGCCTTCGACCTAACCCCAGATAACACTGACACCGGCGCCATGCAGTTAATTCGAGAGGGAGACGTCTCTCTTCGAATGGAGCTAAGCAAAGCGTTGAGTGCTACAAGTTGTCCTCAGGGTGTGGAGATCATTATATACGGGGAATTTGACAACCTCATATCTATAGACTATAATCGAACACCTTTCTTCGACTACGCCATATGAATACCTTAGAAATTGAAAACACATTACGACCTCTCGTTAAAAATTTCGTTGGAGTCTTTCCCATTGACCATCTTCCTGAAACAATGCTAGACAATAGCTGTTTCGTAGCCAACACCGACCCCTGCCAACTACCTGGCCAGCATTGGGTTGCGTTGTACCTAGACGATTACGCTGAGTATTTCGACAGCTACGGCCGACCACCACTTAAGGAGTTCGAAAAGTACTTTAACGATAGATTACAAAAACATAACCCGGTTCGCTTACAAGATTACACCACCTTCGTCTGTGGGGAGTACTGTATTTACTTTCTCTACCACCGGGACATAGGCTTTTCTTTCGAAGACATAATCTCATATCTCAGGGAACGACCTTCTAAAAACGATGAAATCGTGAAGGGATTTGTAGACCGTGTAACTTTTGGGGAAACTTCATAAATGGACGGTCAGAGCAGCTGGTCTAACGCTGTAAAGTCTTAGGTGTGAAATAATGGGGACGACACAGGAACACACTCCACCGATGGGGTTCGGTTGGGGTCAGGTTCTAATTGTAATTTGCTCCGTTTTTCTGATCGCGGTTACACTAGTAGTTGTTGTCTCTGCAGCACCTTCGGGAGTCTGTCTTGACCAACCAATGATTGACCAACTCAGAAAATCTTTCAATCAAAAAGTTAATCTAACCGTCCTCGGAACTGAGCCTTGCTGGTACTCTTTCAATATCGACTGGGCTGAAATATGCTTCAGTCATAACTACGACGTTTTACGCGTCTATATCCCAACAGTCCTCTTAAGGGCTCCCCAAGGAAAAGGGGTAAAAACCACCTGTATATAATGTATATAGTAGGGACCAAAAAAATTATAAAACTATAAAACATCAAAAAATCATAAAAACAAAAAAAACTAAAAAATAAAAAACCATTAATGCGGCCTGGGCGAAAGCTCAGAAGGTTCCCAAGCCCTTCCGGTGTACCGGTAAAATCGCAGAGGGGTGGAGACATAAAAACATAAAGTTAGCACCATAATAATTACGAATGGTCAAACTATTTTCAAGCCAAGCAACTATTAGCTAACTTCAAAGTCTATATAAACTGTGAAATATTTGGTTCATCGTCAGTCTGACTCCTGCTGTCGTCGTGAACGGTCGGTTCCTAAAGCTCAGTTTGAATGCGATTACTTATATATAAAATTGGAATTATAATTGGACATGAATCTAGAACAGATCATTTTGGGCAGCTTTGGAGAACGTCATCGTTGCAGCTGTGGTAAAGATTTTAATAGTGACAAAGCAATGTCTAAGCAGTTTAATGAGACTCACAATCCTAAATTTACTCCGAAAAAACGGACTTTGAAGCCACTGCCCACATTATCAAAGACAAGTCAAGAGAGACACAAAAGACTTGATTTGTATATAGAAGAAAAGTTTCTAAGCTTTGGACCACGTAGCAGAAGTATATTAATCTAAGTTTGAGAAGTGGTTTTGAATAAATACGGTGTATATAGGTTTTTAAATGCAAACGGAAAAGTTAAAAATCAAGTAGTGAATTTTTAAATTTAAAAAACCGTGTGCCCTTCCTGTATTCCGGTAAAATCGCAGGGAGGTGGAGACGTTAAAAGAATTGGAGGCGACGGACATAAAAACGAATCAACAGAAGACATAAAAACCCAAAATAGATGGAAAAAATAGATTGTATGAAGGAAGAAAGAATCTAACATGGCATCGAATATTACTCCTTTTTCTACAACTGCTAACTGTAAACTTTGTCACACACCCTTGGAAAAACTAGTAAACAGTTACTTTCACGAAAATAACGAGGCAACATTTCCCCTCATTGGTCCAATATATTTCTGTGAAAATTGTTACAGAAGAAAGGGAAGAATAAGGCTGGTACTTTGTTGTTCACACTTAGTAGCAGACGTACAGATTTTTGAAATGGGAACCGACATGCCGGAGCACCGAACCTTTTGTTTCATAAAACCTACTTCAAACTGCCCTATTTGTCTAGAAGATTTTGATAGTCAACGTGTATGCCGGAATCTGAGTTGTGACCACATATTCCACGAATTTTGTATCACATCTTGGTTTCTGAGACATTACACTTGTCCTGTTTGTCGATCTGAGATAGAAACTGACGAAATCAATTTGAGACCTATTGAGACAGGTGTGCTTGCATAGATAAAAAATAGTCAATAAAAGGACTAGGCCCATAAAGAAATACCAATTTTTCATCTCAAAGATAACACAAAAAATGGCTGAGAGATACTATTGGAGTTATGTGGTGCCAACAGCGGATGGTATTAGAGTGGGGCAGTATCTTGGATGGTATAGTTCGTACGAAGAAGCCAAACAAGCTGCTTGTGCCCCTATACTGGCTTTTGGTCCTATTATTGGTTATCCTCCAACGGTTATTAAAATTGAAAGGGTTGTAGGAGTAGAAGTAGTAACGACCATATTTGTTTCTATGGTCGACGGAATAGAACAACAAGTGGATATTTTTCCGGGTCATGTGACTTCGTGGCTACCCCAACAGTCCTCTTAAGGGCTCCCCAAGGAAAAGGGGTAAAAACCAACTAACACTTCTACTAACACAAGTAACAATATCTATTTTAAAACTTAAAAAATCAAAATTGAAAAAAATTAAAAACTGAAAAATTGAAAAAAATTAAAAACTAAAAAAACCACTAATGGGCCAACGCCGGGTCCCAAGCCCCGGGGGAAGAACGCAGAGGGGTGGTGAGGAAGGGACAAGGGTGAAGAACACAAGGAAAAGAATGCTCAAGGGTAGTGACGTCATACAGTGCAAACCTATGCTCAAGGGGTGGGAGGGAGTGGGAGGGACAAATTTGGGATTGGGATTGAGGGTCGAAAAGCCCGCACTATACTACTACCTGGTGTAAGAAGATAAAATATTCAGGACATCAAGAGCTTCAAGTTGATATAAAATTTGGCAATATTTGGAAAAGCTGAGAATTTGCCTTTTTTGACTATAGGCCTCAGTATCGCACTGAGGCATGCATGCACAGTTCAACACCAGCAATTCCAGTGAAACTTTTCGCAAATTTTCCTTTCATATGTGCGAATTGGCATATATACCGAATTTGGTTGGAATATCTCTGCTTTTATCCGACTTATGGAGCATTATATCCAAAAATTTGAAAAAATTATTTTGAGGCAAAACGCCAACGCGGTAGCCAAAACTGTGAACTACTCATAAGCAGCAGCATGGATTATGCGTATGCAAATGGAAGTTCTATTTGTGTACTGTGTTAATATCTATACGCAAAATTTGTGCAATGAATGGTTAGTTCAGGGCATGACGAAACGTTTCTTCGGTGGCAATTTTGGAAGTCAGGTATAGCAAAAACCGACTTCATTAAATTTTGAAAATTTCTAGAATCGATGTGCTAACGCAAAAACACCTCACATAGATTAACACACTACCTAGTCCAGATTAACATTTTACCAAGTTATAGCTCATTTGCTCGTGCACAGCGCTCATACTTTTGGTTACCGCGAAATTTTCCTAACTGTTTTGTCTTCCTATGTTTAACACATGTCACCTTTGGTGGTTTTGTATTCATGGACTATTAATCCGTTGTTCTGTAGGAGAAAATTTACAACAGTGCGTCTCTTTGCATAGTTCCCTGATAGAGGTTTTACATTTTCAGCTAAGTAATCCATGAAGACACGCTGAAGCATTGGATAGGACTGTATAGCACTCGAACCGACAGTACTGACAGTACGACGTCACAGTAGTAATTCATGATGACACGCGAAATTTCGAGAGGAGAGTATACCCAGTGCAGTCAAGTTAAGATTTTGCTTCGTCTAAAAGGGAATTAAGGAAAATTAAAGAAGAAAAGAAAGTTGCACACCACCACAGGCTAAGCATAAGCCTAAGCGTAAGCTAAAGCTAGAGATTAAGTCTAACCCTAAGCCTAAGCTTAAGCGTAAGCCTAAGCCTGAGCCTAAGCCATACCTTTAATTTAACCTTATACTAACCCAGTGCAGTCAAGATAAGATTTTTTTCGTCTAATAATTGCAGTAATCCACCAATGCACCAACCAATTTTTTAATAATCAATTGCGACAAGACTAATAAAGACAGTAATCCATAGCGCTGTGAGAGGAAATGTGCAAAATCCACTATGATGCAAGACAAAAAGGTAGTAATCCATGAAGCCGATTACCCCTTTGGTGGGCTATTGTGAATGACAGGGAAAGTTTTGCAACAAACGCAACTGTCTTGTTTTGGGGACTTATGGGGACTACAAAATATGTGAAAATGAGAAAAATCCGAGATGGTCGAAAATTCGCGACCCCCCTTAAATGGAAAAAGCAAATTAGATTTAGTTACTGGTAAGCATTGCACTATTGCTGGTTTTGAGAGAAATCAACAAGTTGGCACCTAAAAGGAGCAATATTCCTTCACTCTTAAAAAGACGCTTGTAGAAATTACAGGAATTTTTTTAGTTTCCCACAAAAATGATCCTGTGCGGTCAGTCACTAGCAGAGTTTCTTGTTTTTCATACAAGTAACTTTTGTATTTTTACCAGCCTCTCGAATAGTAAAAATTACAAGAGTTTCTTGTAGAAATTACTAAAGCAAACCTGTAGTTTTTCTGAAGGACATCGCTGCTAGATTTTACCGGATATACTTTTATCAACCACCGGCTAATTGTCCGGTATCAAATCAGCCAGTAATTAAGGAAGCTAACAATTCCATGAAATACCGGTGCAACTACTTATAGCTATAGTGGAGAACCGCACACCATTTTTTCAATATTAGAACAAACATATTAGTTGTGTAAATCCACTGAATTTCGATCGATTCCGTGAGAACCTCCATTTTCCACAATCCTATCCTGAACGAGATACCAAACTTGTAGATTTTGAAAAAACCCGTAATTTTTACTGGATGTTATGGTTAACTGGGTGTTATGTGAGGGTAAGGGGTGGGGCGGCCACTCCCAAAATGCTTTCGGCAGTGAGAGAAATCACCACCAAGGTGTTGAACGATTGAAAATTTGAAAAACAAAAAATTTCAGTCCAGTACTTTTGTCTTAGAAATATTCCAGTAGAAACTACAGGAGTCAATTTTGTAGATGATAAATACTAAAGCTTTTGCAGAAAATACAGTTTTGTAATCTTGTAATTTCTGAAGGACATCGCTGCTAGATTTTACCGGATATACTTTTATCAACCACCGTCTAATTGTCCGGTATCAAATCAGCCAGTAATTAAGGAAGCTAACAATTCCATGAAATACCGGTGCAACTACTTATAGCTATAGTGGAGAACCGCACACCATTTTTTCAATATTAGAACAAACATATTAGTTGTGTAAATCCACTGAATTTCGATCGATTCCGTGAGAACCTCCATTTTCTGTAAATTTGTGGTTATTTTTCGGTTGGGGTTGCGAGGTTTTGACAAATTGCAGTTAGGCGCCTCTCTAAGAGCCACGATGTTTAAGAAACATTCGCCGTTTTTTCACAGTTAGTAGTATAATGTCCGGTTTTCGAGCCCCGCTTCCGGGAGTCAATGACCTTTTGAGCTTTCCCGGCCCTTCAGACCTATCCTGGGGTTGTATATGTATCTCTTATTGGCCGTTTCTCTTTCCTGGTTCTTCTCCACACGAATGACCTTTTGACCTTTCACAATTACGTCATCATCTAGGTTTTGCAACTTTCGTTCCTTGCTTTGCCGTCCCACTGAGTTCTTCCCCCGGGGCTTGGGACCCGGCGTAAGCCCATTACCTTACTCCTACCTACCTATGAACAGTACCTATAACTTGTCTACCTAATATATTTACAGTAAGTACCTACCTAACCTAATCCTACCTAGTCCGGCACATAAAACATTTTTGTGTATTTCTATTTTTATTGGTTTTGGGTTTTCTAAGCGATTATTTACAGCAGTTATAAGTTATGTACAATATATACAGTAGTCCTTGAGAGGACAGTTGTTATAGACAAACCTACAATCATATATCTAAAGAAACAGTTGTCTCCCCATCTGCTAGCACTTTCCTTTTATTGTAGAGGTGGGGAAGGGCGTCTCTAGTTTGGAAGTATTTCACCATAACCCAATCTACAGGTATAAGACCCCCTGTTTTCTCCAGATTTTGTGTTTCCCGTTTCCAGTACTTCTTTGAAATCTTCAGAGTTATATTTGTTTAGGGCCTTGCTTACGCCTTTATGGGAGACTTTACACGTCTTTCCCCAAGCAAGGTTTTTTCCGTATATATGTCTATTATTGTCAAATCAAATCAGCACATACAGTTATACAAAAATAATTTCGTATCCACACATTCATTTGAATTTCCTGGCTGTCAGCGTATTCTATTGGGCCCAGGAAATACCAAAGGGATGACATAACCAAGCTTCATGGAAAAGAGGAGCAGAAAAAGCAAGACTGAAATATTCAGTAGAAGCGTTTTTAACATAAACACAGATGACTAGAATTTGTTAATATATTAATTCGACGTACCAACCTCTATCCCTTGCTATTTTGCCATAATACCTATTAAATGCTTCGAAGGTCAAATTAAGTGCTGCCCGCGTTAAGCAACACTTCAATCAATAATTAAAGTACTGTCTGACGTTTAAAATTTGTGTTTTTTTCTTCCAGATGCTTTCTGCTTATTCAAACCGTTCTCTTAGCTATTCCTAACATTAAGTTAGGTAATTGGCTTTCATTATCTCCCTCCTGAAACCCAAATATTATGGTGAATTGATTGATTTCAAAATTCCCCGTAAATCTCGTTAACATCGGCTCAAATAAACGGTAAACTTGCTGTGCCCTTGGACATTTTATAAAAGCGTGAACAATGTCTTCAATAATGTTAATTTGCATAATTCTTGAACCAAATTTACAGTTTTCAGTTTTCTCTGCGTTGAAATTTACTTCTCGAGATCTTGTCAGCAGCGCTTTATGAAAAATTGCATACTGTAATGATTTCGAATATCCGTCAAGAAATTTGGTACAAGCAAGAGTACATAATACATAAGAGTGTGACAAGCGTCACACTCTATGTAATCAGCTCGAGAGCCATGCTCTGCGCGCTAACGGCCCACCCCCCCCTCCGCAATTGCGTACCTAGTGGACCCCCCCCCCGCAAATCAGTACCTAGTACGCAATTGCGTATGTTCACTCGCTGCTACAATATTCCATTTATCGGGACCCCCCCGCAAATGTGACCTATCACTTTTCAATGTCGAATGATAGGTCACATTTGCGGGGGGGTCCCGATAAATGGAATATTGTAGCAGCGAGTGAACATACGCAATTGCGTACTAGGTACTGATTTGCGGGGGGGGGTCCACTAGGTACGCAATTGCGGGGGGGTGGGCCGTTAGCGCGCAGAGCATGGCTCTCGAGCTGATTACATAGAGTGTGACGCTTGTCACACTCTTATGTATTATGTACTCTTGGTACAAGCCAGAGCCCACTGTTGTATCTGTACGTTAAATTCTTCTATCCAGTACCCTCTTATATGTCTTACAGAATTTCTGTATTTGTTTTTAACCAAAATTTCATAAAAGGTTTTAAGCTTAATACTCGCAATATCTAACACATTGTTTTCAATACTAACGTGGTTATCACCAACTTTTTCAAGTTTTAACTCTATTTGGGCAAGTTTAGTTTCTTTAAAAAAGGTTGGTGCCTCCATAAGTGCAATCTCTCTCCTTCTTTTCCAAAAACTTTAAAGAATACATCAAATAAGGAAAACCGTTTTTATATTTTTATATTCCCCCATGCGCCACCTAGCTGTTAGTGTTTTTTCTCGAACAGACTTTTCTTTAAAAGCCAAATTTGGATAAGAAATACCTCCATCCTCTTTGGGTAGATAGATATAAAATATCTTTACGGATTAGGTTTTGTTTGCTAGGATACCACAAAAATCTATCTAATGCTGTTTCAAATTTTTGCTGAAGTCCTCCTGCAATACCAAATACCTCGAGGGGATACAATACTTTGGAGAGGTAATAGGTTGTAACAGGATTAACTTTCCCAAAATACGACATTTCGTAAGGGTGCATTCTAGTAGCCAGCTACTCTATTGCTGCAATTGCATTTAAAAAATTTTCATTTACTGGCGCTCCCTGCTCGTTAAAAACCAAGCCATAAACCTTAATTTTATCTACAATATACTGAGAATATTTATCCGGGATTCGTAGTAAAACTGCCCCTTTCTTAATTACTAGAGCTTTAGTTTTAGCAACCTTCAGTTTTGCTCCACTAGCTTTGTTAAATGCTCCATAATCGAGAAAACACGGCTCGAAATTTTCCAGAAAGAAATTGGTATCATCCGCATATGCGGTTAATTTATGCTCAAAATTTCCACCCTTGAGCCCATTAACTTTTCATCCTTTCTTATAGACTCTGCAACAGTTTCCGCTACTAAAACATACAAAAGGGGAGACAGTGGACATCCTTGTCTGATTCCCCTAGTTGGCAGAAAGATATTAGATAAAACGCCGTTGACTTGAACTGCCGTCGAAATTCTTCCTTTGCTATAGAAGCAATTTATCCATCTCATACAGTTTTCTCCAAAACCGAATTTTGACAGTGTTTCTTTTACGAAATCCCACTCTATTACATCAAAGGCTGATTCATGATCCACAGACAGAAATACACAATTCTTATGTAAGCTATTGGCAGCAAAAATTACATGCAAAACCTTGAGTACGCCATCCTGAATATTGCGACCCGGTACAGCACACGTCTGGTCCACATTTACTCAAAAGTTTACAACTTTCGATAGTCGAGTCATCAGAATTTTGGCTAAAATTTTGTAATCTATATTTAGCATTTACAGCGGACGCCAATTTTGTCTTTCGGTTCTGTCACATTTTCCTTTATACAAAAGTGACGCAATTCCCAGACTCATGCTTTTTGAAACCTTTCCTTACCGAAAGCAAGTTTCAAAAATTTTCAGCAAAACTAGAGATATTCTATCAATATACTTTAAGTAGAATTCGATAGGAAAACCATCTGAACCGGGAACCTTTTGTATTTTGAATGATCTGATTGCATTCTGTATTTCTTGCAGCGTGAAAGGTCTGTCTAATTCTGTGTTTTGCTCAGCGGACAGGTATCTTGATACTTTGTCCAAAATTTGCTGTTTTGAATTGGCGACCGTTGGCACACTTGTGAAAAGCTGTGTAAACTGCATTTTAACTTCCTTCAAAAGTTGCTTAGATCCAGAAATAGTTCCGTTTTCCTTATTCCTAATGGCATAGAAAACCCTTTCAGTAGTTGACAGCTTCTGCAAGTTTTTAGCAGTTGCTGGCTCGTCTTCGTCGTCGTCGAATTTGGTGGCAGATCAGGATCTACTCCTATACTCGGAGTATAGAACCCTTGCTTCACCTCATCAGCCATATCTAGTATGACTCTCGCTATGTTGCCTGGATGCACTGCACACAGTGGGAGGCTGGAGGGGACCCATCTTGGCCTTTCGGCTCCGGGCAATCTACCTCCATTAACTGCTCATGCGCGTGGCAGAGGAGCACAGCGCCTTTCGGCGCTCCAGGTCTCTAGCGCAGATGAGGGGGATCAGGAAGCAAGCCACGGGAAATGAGACCAATTAGAGTACTTGACTCAGTTGCACCCAGCACCCCTTCGCAGAGTGTAGGTTGGTCACATGGCAAGGGTACTGGTTGATCCCAGGGGTGGGGGTGCCTTTTCCACCGGGACTCCGCGCCCTACTCTTGACGATAAGTGGAATCAGGGTTTTTAGCGTGCAGTTGCTGTTGCTTGTCCCCAGCAAGACAGCACACGGGCCCACCAATTTAACGCCTCATCCGACCGGCAGAGATGTAGCCTAAGTTTCTTGCTCAAGGAAACAGTGTAACTTCATTACGGCTTGCTGGCTCATATCTTTCATCGTACAAAAATTTTAAATGACAATTTTTTAAGTAGCTTCTTGCTTCTTCTTTCTTCAAACTTTGTAAATTTAGCTCTGCTGTAAATTTTTAAGCAACTTGTTAAAATATTGTCTCCTAAAGGGTTACTACTAATTCTAGCCTTTAGTTCGGAAATTCTGGTGCGTGTTTGATACAGTGCCGCTTTCCTCATTCGAGCTATTTCTGCTTCGTGACTTTTAACAGTCGATGCAATTTCCAATTCAAAAAAACCCAATTATTTAACAGATCCCAATCCTAAGGCGCCGCATACGACCCATATCCTCGTTCTCCACCATTGGCACCCTGGGATCCCGTTTCCATTGGGGTTAGACATGCAGTTATCAGAGGTTGTTTTCGTAGTTTCCTGATCACCGCTCATCAATGGAACCCCATTATCTTTCTGTTGATCTTCCGTCAGACTAGGAACACAGCTTGCCGCCTTATGACCCTTTTGGAGGCACCGACCGCACCAAGGGCCACTATTCTTGGACCAAAGTTGAACCCTGACTGGGCTTGATCGCCCCGGTTCCGCCATGTATTGATTGCCAGGAATATCTTTGTCTTTGGATATACTCAATACCACTGACCGGCCACCGTTGCTAATTTCCGTCCCATGGTAGAGAACCCATCTTATATCCTTCACTATTTCCATTCCAAGCCCCAGCAACCATTTTCTGACAAAATCATGCCCCAATGACACTGGTATCCCGAAAAAATGTACAGTCTTCACGTATCTGTTCGGATCCTTTGTTTCCGCAAAGGGGCGCTCCAGTTGCATTCGCTCGGAATTTATGACCAAGTGTTCCCTGAAAACTCGTTCTCTTTTTCCCACATCTGGAAAAATGTGTTTCAGGGAACCCTTAACCCGGTAGGCAATCTTAGGGAGGACCTCAGCAGGATTCTCTCCGGAGATGGTTTCCACCAAATCTCGATCTGTGTACTTCTCCAGGTTGTATTTTTGCAAAGGAATGTACAGAGTTCTTGCATTCACCTTGGAAAGTTGATTTTCCAAAACATCCTGATGTTCGTTTTCTTCGTTCAGTGGCTCACCACCAGCTCCTGGAGGAGCTGCCATGTTAGGTATGCCGGTCTCCCCAATCGGGAGAAACCAGCTACAAAGGATAATTACTAAAATCCCAAATCTGGGAAATAGTAACAATGGATTGGGATGTTATTCGTTTTCGAACTTTTTCTCCTGAGGTGAGAAAAATGCGGTAAGGTAAGTCTTGTTAATGATACCCTCCCCGTCAATTCCTCTGGGAACAAACCTGGTATTCTTTTCTGGCTAGGGTTTAGGACAAACAAATCATTGAGGGCTTTATCCCATTGTTTTTCATTTCTAACAGGGACACAATCACGTAAGGGGGGGCACTATGAAAAATGTTATGGTCACCGAGTTTGCTCATTTTCACATAAAACTTTATCATACATGTCCTGTACATCGAGTTTAAATTTTGAGTAGTTTCGTTCAGTACTTAACGGGTAACCGGCTGTTAACTGCATGCAATTTGAAAATGGGTGAAGACAACGGCGCCGTAGCAAATAGAGGTAACTTATATACACCAGAGCATCCTTGAGAATGGAGCTTCATTCGGTTATATGTTTGATAACTGATTTAAACAAAGGATTTAGAGTGACTTTTAATGGGAGGGGAAGGTCAACTTTATGGCTTTATTTAGTGATTTTAAGGAGTAGCGCGGGCGCTGGAAAGCCTTTGCCACGACAATCATTTAACAACCGATAACTTGAATTTGGTGCATTTGTGGGCTATGGTCCAAGAAGCAAAGATGTTCCCGACAATGAGACCTTCCGATTGATATAAGATTTAACGTATTTCGACAAACTTGAAAAATTGAATTTTTGAGATTCTGGCTGTCTGACCCTCATATTTGAGCCCGACGACCAAGTGGGTGTACTAGCCTGCACCATTTGTATCAAAACTTGACCTAAAGTCATTCATAATAGTGCGCAAATAGGTAGTCTAACATTTTGTTGGTCTGTGTTGCCATAGCCATATATTGTTTTCCAAAAAGCATGAATTTCCGGAACTTTGCTATAAATTCAGAATTCTGCGCCAGAGAAATCTCGGAATCGGGCAGAGCTAACCAGGATCAATTGATATCGTTCGAAATGTCTCGTCATAAGCTGTGATTTGTTGGAAGTATAATTTTTAATTCGGCCTTACAGCTTTCAGAAAATTTCATCAAAGTTGCTTACCCCCAATTTCAAAGTTGCAAAACAGTCAAATTTGTCTGTTCCCAAACTTCAAAAATTAATTAAAAGTTTTTGAAGGCCTAAATTAAAATTCCGCGTACCAAAAATAGACCCCTCCTCTTAAGTTTTTGGAAGAACGGGCGAAATAGAGAGAGTCGGTGTCCACTTGATAAAGTTGGAAGGTATCTACCGACAAATAGGGTTTCAGGCAATCGTAATACAACTGAAGAATCCTTAATTTTGTCTATTGATAGACAAAGAACTCCACTAATTCTGGCAACCGGTGAACAATTTTTGATTTTGCTGCTAGAACCTCATAAACCCCATTCCTCAAATCTCCTGAATCTCTGCCCATTAACTTCTCTACTGGCCCCTAATCTTTGACAATACTTTACATCCTGGTGTTTTTCTAGATTTGTACTTGCCCGACCATAGTAAGAATTTGCCAAAGTTTAAGTATTTCCCCTTTGAGTGCTAAATCTGGATCGGAATCGGCTGCTGATCGATGGCAACTAACTTCATCTCCCAGTTCTTTAAAACAGGCCTTATGTTTGATTTCTATTGCCTGATAAATCTTGATAATTTTCAGTCTGTGTTTTTGATACCACGTAATTAGAGGAGTAGATAGGAGAATCTTTTTCCCAAAGTAGCTTCCAATTAGACCTCTTCTAGGTTGGTTCACTAACTTATTCAATTCGCATAACGTTTTCATTTGATCTCCAATATCTTCCTTCAAAATTTCTACATTTTTGAAAATAGGGGTTATCTCAACAGAATGATTTTTCTTATCCTCAGGAACCTCAATATCTACCTCAACTAGTCCAAAGAACCTGTTTGTTTGAATTTAAGTAATCATCTGAGCAAATTTTAGGATCGATCTTTTCTTGGGAAGGAAGGGAAGGCACGTCCATACGCTTTTGCATATCCAAGGAATCTTTTAGTTCTGTATGGAACTCGCACTCCCACTTTTCAATCAAATCAAAACCCCACTCTTTAATTGCCAGGGATACCCTTGTGGGCATTTCCTGCATTGTGCAACAGAGGTATAGGGCATTTGCACCGAACCCAAAAATTTGAGCAACTTTGAAACCATTTGTAACTTCAGTAACCCCGGCTTCATTGCATCTGTGGAATACCAAACTAGGACCGCCAACTATATTGTACTTAATTAATTTGTGCCAATTTTGAGTGAATCTACTAAAAAGGGGAAGGATCGTTTGCTTAGGTATTTTATTCATCACGTGTTTATGTGCTAGACCAGGAATGGAGATAGCCCCACTTTTCAAGATATCAATTCCCCTAGTTTTTCAAAATTCTGCCATTTTTTGGTACCTTGAAGGAAGGACCCAACATCCAAATTGTTGTACCAAATTAGCTGATCCCTGATATTTTTAATTTTGTATTTTCTCCAACGGATGTGAAGTCCTCATCTGAAATTTAGTTGTTTCAAAGTTAAGTAGTAGAGAACGCGGTAGGGAAATCCTATGTCAAGGAACTCGAGGGAAGTGAAGGCTTCGTATGGGAAGGCGTCATTTTTGGTCCTCAATTTTAAAACACTAGCCACTTTTTGTACAAAGTACCAGCCGCAAAGTAGTCTGTGATATCAAGGAAGTACAATTTGGGGGTAGAAAGGGCTATGCAGTTATTATTCGTTTTTACTGTGTTGTTGATTTCTTGGCCATTTTTGATTTTTTAAATTTAAATTTTTGATAAAAGAGAAATGGGTCTCGTTAATATTAATAGCCATTTTCCTAGATCTCTTTCTTAATTGTCGGCGGATAAGTTTAGCTGCACTGTCTCTAATTTCCGGTTCTTCCCCAGCTTCCTCTACTGTAGGAAGGACCCTACTCGTAAACCGTAATAGCGATATCAAATGTTTCCTCAATCTCATCTAAATTTCTCAAGGCAGACCCCATTAAACTTTTTTCCAGGTTGCACCTATTGTTGAATTAGCGCATAGTTGTTTCTTTCAGTCAAGTAATTTTTGATGCCAAGCCAAAAGCAAGGCACCTGGCACCTAAAGAAACACTTATCATCTTCATACCGTCTCCGGGTTTTTTGTTAATGATTATGTCATTAAGACCACTGCTACTTTTGACATAATCATTGCTTTTGACACATCATCATAATCTTTTGACCTAGCTTCACCGACTGCGTGGAAATCAACTTGCTTATGTAGAAGCAGACATTTGTAATTTCCAGGACTGTCCACTTTGTATTGGGGCGCTGCTGTCTAACCCATTCTAGGATGTCCCCTTGTTTTTCATAGAAATTTTTTCTAGATCGCCTTCATTCGATTGGTTTCTCAAAATACCGGTTATTTTGGGATAGTAGTATCTTAATTCTTCATCTTCAATATTCCTAAGTGCAAAACCGAAAGATATATTGAATTTAAACTGCTCTCTCTCCTGACTCGTGCTGTCGCCTTGACCGGTCTGTTTTTCAGCTCTTTCTCAGACAGAGGGAGAGAAAGGGTGAGACTGAGCAGTCTAAATTTAATCAATCTTTCAGTTTTGTACTTATGAAAATCATCGGAGAAGGCGAGATTCCATTCATTTGCAACCTTTACTCTCCATGTTACCCAGGGACTACTGTATCAAGATTTTATCATCCACTGCGGCGATTTTATCATAGGTGCGACTTTATGGAGAAGTTCGATTACACTAGAAACATGCCTTTGGACTCCCACATGGGAAGCAACCTCCTAAAACCCCCTGAACTTCAGGCGTTGGCCAATAAGTTCCGCATAAAAGTCGCGATGAGCGTTTTCTTTTGTATGCGTGAAACTAAAACCCTATTCCCGCGGTTCCAAGCCGTGGTACCGGTCCGATGCCTCATTGATGGGGCTAAGCAACCGGGATGCTTCCAGACCGTCCTATTTGAACCCAATACCAAAGTAATGGAACACTTTGAGGTCTACCCAGTTCCCGGTGTCCTCGAAGCATCGGGCAAGGTTTCCTATGTACGTATATGCAACCCCTACGATTGGCAGGTAAAACTCCCCAAGCATTTACACCTTGGCAAGCCACAGTTACACCCATTCAGACTAGGGCAGGATTCCATTGTTCTGCTGAATGAGGCTTAAACACCCTCCAAATGCAAGAACAGCTGCAACCATGGTCCGACCATCCCGCTACGCAGGTAGTCCTGTGTCAACCCTCTTCCCGTCCCCCTTGCGAAATTGAAAAAGATTATTACCGGGCGGTACCCGTAAGGTAGCAAAACTCATGGAACCTGATCATGCCACAGTTCTATGGATCGATCCTACAGTTTATAGCATCTAAGTCTCTCCAGAAACTCCTTTGGACGATACAGTATTGCTTCCAGATAAGCCCAACCCAGGTGATGAAGGGGAGGCCCTTCAGAATCCAGCAACCCATGAATACATAGAGGCTACCCTATTCCAACCCATCACTACAAAACAATTTGACCCACCGCCTGCCTCCACAGAAAAGGGTCTGCACGGGTTTAATGATTTTCATTACTCGACAGACACTATGGCCCCGCAGCCCATACCTCCTATGGAAGAACGAGAAATTTATCGAGGAAAACTTAAATTTTGCTGCCATGAACCCTGATAACCACTGCAAAATGGTTTGAAGCAAATCCTTGTCGAGTGCTATGATGTGATCGCTCGACATGGGAACTATTGCTTCTCAGACTTATTTCTTAATGCAGAATTATGACAATAAACTGTGTGTGGAAGCACATGTTAAACAAACTTTAATGTTTTGTCATCGTCTTTACATCCTTTTGCTAGTTACGATTGCTCCTCGATGTCTTCTTCAAGCCACACGCGTGGGCGTTCCGGCGCAGAAGCCCGACTTGGTTCACGAGCTTATCGTTCAAGAAGAAACAAGAATTGAATCGACTGATAGTGATACGTCGTTAACATCCATGGTAACAACTGCAGTCTTCATGCAACTTTCCCTTGATGTAGCGAATTTTTAATTATTAAAGCATTTACTAATAACTTCAATTTAAGCTACTTCAATTTTGAAGTGCTGGTGCATTTCGTGTTTCCTTTCGGGTATTTTTGACTCCTACGGCTTTAATCCTTTATGCAAAGGGCTAAAACTTATGAAATAACCTATTTCCGTGCTCCTTAACATTTTAGGAGCAGTCCCGTATTCTTAGGCCAAAAGATAAGAGAGTTTTGATTTTTGGCCTTAAGGTGCATTCATAGTCGCAAACGCATTGAGACGCGCGTTGTCGCGCGTCGACGTGCGTAGACGCGCGTCAACGCGCGTCGACGCCTCAGATTGTAACATGCCGTTTTAACCGTTTAAAATCAGTTGTAACGAATTCATGCTCACGAACGCATGCAGACGCATCCATACGCGCGTCGCGCGTCGACGCGCGTCTACGCGCGTCTGCTTGCGACAGCAACAATGAATGCACCTTTAGGCTCCCAATAGGTAGACAAGACACGGGATTGGCTGGGATGGGTGGAAAGAGGGCTCGAAACTTTTTGCTCTTACAACCTTTGAGCTATCTCCAGTGGTTAAGTCAGTATAAGCAAAAAACTGTTTTTAGGGTAATAAATGGCCATTTTCGAGGAAATCAGTTTTTTCAAAATTACTGCCACATGTTAAGGTCAAAATTGGCTCAGTTATACTCAGTCGATACATCGTCCAAATGCACATTTTATGAACGCCTATTAGATGGCCTTTATTGCTTTCAGCTAGAGATTTGGCCGAAAAACCATTTTGGCAAAACTGCGATTATTTTGTTTCGAACATCGATTTCTCAAAAACTACTCAACGGATTACGGAGATTTTCGGCAGAATCGAAATTCGCACTTCTTTCTTTTTGGGACGTTTTTCTTGGTTTGGGCTAAAACATATTGAGTTGCAAGAAAACTCAATGCGAAGTTGCGAAATTTCGTGTTACTGTGCATTTGGCCGATTTTCTCGACGGTTAAGACCTGCTGAGCCAAATCCAAAAAAACGTCCCTCGGCCCACATGTCCTTCATATCATGGCACAAAAAAACTTTTGGCCGATTCTTCAGTTTTGAGAAATCGATGTTCAAAAACTTTTGGTCTATATTCATCCTGTTAGACGTCAGCTTGTCGGAAAATTTCTGCTATTTTTTGCTAATTTTGCCAGTTCTGTAAGCTCATGTGAATGTACAGATAATAAGCTTTAAAACGATGTACAAAGCTCTTTGCAACTCCCAAAATTGCGAAAGTTATAGCGTTTCAAAGAAATCATTACAAAAGCACTGCACAAAAGGATACCACCACCTTAAGTCTCGTATTAGCAATGTTTTATAAGCAGGCTCCTATAAGAAAAGTATTACAAAAACATGGTTCAAATTGCCAAAATAGAAACGTTAACTTTTTGCTAAACCTGATCAAAACAAGCAAGTCGAGTTTCATGAATTTTCTAATTTCTGTTAGTTATTAGTGTGCAGCAGAATGGAAAAACTGAACGTTGGAATTAGAATGTGTTTCATTACATCTGGAGTTTCTCAAAGCCACCTCATGTTTCAAGGAATCAGTAAATTTCTGCACAATAGTAGAAATCAAGTGGTTTTGCCTGGCCGAGATAAAGATAACTTACCTATGTATAGATTAGTTCACTGGCAGCTACAGTATCAAGCTTGATGCAAAATCGTGTAGCAGTATCATGAGAACTGGAGTAAAATCTAACGCTGCGTGACTTAACTTGACTTGACTTAATTTAACTTGACATTGCACCAAGCTATGTATTGTTCTTTTGTTTATCTGAATTGACTGTGTCGCGCAACTGCACTAAGCGTAATTTATTGCTATCGTACATTTTAATATATAATGACAGCAACAACAATATATTTAACCCCGACTTAATGCAGATTTTTTACCACCAGTTTCCAAACTTTCAGTCATTTTGTTTTTAGCAGGAATCGCTGATCAGTCATGTACTGAAGGCTCATTTCAAGAGTGGGGGTAGAGTGAACCAGCAGCCGGAGTTTCGAAAAAACTGAAATTCCTAAACTGTTTGAGCAAAAGCCGGAAAATTAGAATTTTAATTCAGTACTGTCCAGGTTTAGAGGAGTGTGGAGGTGAAAACTTCGCCAGCCGTCCCCGAGCACACAAATTTGTCTTACAGTTTTTGTTCATCCGTATTAAAATTGGTGAAAAAATTAGTGTTTTAGTTATTCTTTCTTATGTTGATAATTTTCAAGAATAGATTGCAGCTCAGTTATACACATACATAAAACATCAGATACAACACAAATCATGGTTCAATCTATTCTACTTTGCTGTATCAATCAACGTTATTCAAAATTAAATCAAGTGTTTCCAAGATATAATATTCTTTAGTTCAGTGCAGCTAAAGCGAACGTAACATCTCTATGGGCTTTGCTTAGGTGAATAGCGTCGATACGATTGTATTCGACGATTGCGGTGACCGACTGAAAAAGAAAGAACCCTATTACTGACAGAAGACTGAAAAAGTATTTAAGTAAGTAGCTCTTAGAAACACCCTATTTCCTGCACGACAATCTGAAGTTTTCAAGTGATGACATTTTGAGCTTGCTTACCGCCAGTTGCCTTGCCATTTAGCTCTGCAGCAGTTGTTATAGAACCAAAAAATTGAGCCGGGTTGAAATGAAATCGTCTAGCGATCTTATAATTGTATGATAGACATCGTAAACCATACCTTTGCAGCGTCTGGTTTGTGATGTCCAAGGGCGCCTTCCGCTTGGGCAAGATGAAATCAATCCTCTGAATCTGGATTGACGACCGCGGAAGCAGATTGTCCAGCGTGACCATTGAGACAGAGCGCATTCTGAAATAGGAAACAGTATATGATGTGATAATCAACTAGTTTATGTACTTGTTGTTACTATTCAGCCTGTTTAATCTTCTCGTTTGTCTTTTCAAACGTAATTTTTGCAAATTCGTTTTTCAAACAAATTCATTTTGCACCATCAACTGTTACGTTTTCACTACTGGGGACAGTTTGATTTGGCCACAGGGTTGCTCTTTGGCAATGCCAGGTATTTCATTAATTTTACGTAACAGTGCTACACTAACATTTGGGCGTTTTAGCTGTTTTATATTATGAGTCATAAGCAAAAGCACTCTTCTTCATTACCTACTGCTAGCTCGATGTCCCTTGAACCTCAATTTTTACAACATTAGTGTTAAAGTCAAAAGCTTTCTGAAACTTCCGAAACTGAGAGTATCCAGAAACTTTGATCCAAAATTAAGAACATCAACCCAGCTAATAACTGATACAGAATACCTGAATAGCATGACTGATCGTTGCAATAGCTCTCCTGGATCAGATATTTCGGGCAATTTAAGGCTGACTCAGCTTCATCGAGATGTCTGCGTCGTATCTGTATTCCACCACCACAGGGTTTACTGCACTGTGAAAACCGACTCCATGGCGTATAGATACAACATAAAATGGTAGCACAATAAATTTGTTGCTGCGAAATTGAAAACAAAAACCAGGAAATTCGCAAACAAAACTATCAATTTCCAACACGGGTCTGGTGGCATCATGTATTTTATTGTCAGCGTTAAATTTAACTGGAACTTAAAGGCATATTGATTGCACCAAAGAAAGTTCTCAGTACAGCGCTTCTGACCCGATAAAATTCTAACCTAGTATAGATCAAACCCATAGTGAATACATGTCAATAGCTGTAGAACATAGAAGAGCTCGAATTTTGGTGTATTTACACTTAACTTATTTTACATCTCTGTTCTTTGTGCATGGAAAAATGAGTCGAAGGACCGCGGCTTACTCTTCGCTGCAGCAAGACATTAGAAACATTAAAAATAACTATACTAGAAGCAGGCAAAGCCTATGGCGGTAGATAAATAGCGGTTCACCATCAGACATGTGCAGGAGTGGAAGTCCTGGGGGGAAGGGTGAGGGATCTCTCTGGGGGGTGAGCTTTAGGTCGGGGAGGGGTGAAAACCCGCCAAACCAACACCGCCAGTACATGTATGTTCACCATCGTGATCGAAATTGGTCTTTTACCGAAAGGACGAATAATCTGAAATCAGTTTTTCAAAATTACTGCCAAATTCTACCGACAATTTTCGTTTGTTTCTACTCAATCGATACGCGGTCTAATTGCCCTATTAGCTGGGATTCATTGGTTTAAGCTAGAGATTTGGCTCAAAAATCATTTTGGCAAAGTTGCTGTTATTTTGCTTTGAACATCGATTTCCAAAAACTACATAATGGATTTGGGTGATTTTGGGCTGGATGAAAATTCGCACTATTGTGGAGGGACGTTTTTCTTGGTTTGAGCTAAACCTATCCAGTTGCGAGAAAACTGAATACAAAGTTGCGAAATTTCGTGTCACCCCACATTTGTCGAATTTTCTCGAGTATTGAGACTTGTTGAGCCAAATCCAAAAAACCTTTAGTCGGCCCATATGTCCTTCAAAGCGTTGCACAAGAAAAATATTTCGGCCGATTGTACAGTTTTGAGAACTCGATGTTCAAAGATTTTGGTCATACTACCCATGTAAGATGTCAGTGTGTCAGAAAGTTTTTGCTAGCTTTGTGCTAATTTTGCTAGTTTCGTAAGCTTACATGAATGCACACATTGTAAGCTTGAAAACGATGTATAAAGCTCTTTCCAACTCACAAAATTGTGAAAGTTATAGCGTTTCAAAAAATCACCACAAAAGCACTGCACAAAAAGATACCACCGCCTTAAGGAATAAACTTTTCGAGATAAGTTTTTCAAAATTACTGCCAAATCGTAGGGACAATTGTCATTTAACTCAAAAGATACGCGGTCTAATTGCCCATTTTATTAATAATAATTAGCAGGGATTCGTTGCTTTACGCTAGATTTTTGGCCGAAAACCTATTTTGGCAATACTGCGGTTATTTTGTTTTGAACAGCGATTTCTCAAAAGCTACCCAATGGATTCGCGTGATTTTTGACTGAATGAAAATTTGCACTATTGCGGAGAGGCATGTTTCTTGGTTTGAGCTAAAACTTCTCCAGCTGCGGGAAAACTGAATACAATGTTGCGAAATTTCGTTTCACCGCACATTTGCCGGATTTTCCTAGTATATACTTTATATAGGCTAACATCAAATTTTAACTCAAAACAGTAGCCCACAATTCGATTCCAAGATTCGTTGGTCAGACTTTAGCCTTGTAATAATTCAATATAAGTCTATATAATCTATGCTTCTTGGTACCAGCCGGGGCTTTTTGAAAAATGACCAAGCGTGATGGCCTAATGCATTGGCAATGAAACATGGTTCTTTTACTTCATAACACAAAATGTAAGGGGTATGCCGATATTTACCGACCGAAATTCTTGGTTTTTCGAGAAATAACTAAATTTGCAAAAAGACCACGGTATGCAGACTAACAAGTCGGTCCCTAAAAGGAGCTCATCCCGACGTTGACTTAGCAACTTGTTTGTCGCCTGTTTATTATTGACAGTAGTAGTAAATAATATTAGTAATAGTAACTGGTCGTTAGAGTCATCTAAGCGCTTGTTTAAGGTGTTTTAACCAAGTCATATACAGGTGTGCTGAGCTTACCTGCTGACCTTGGTCGCTCAATTCGCTCTCCCAGAAGTATTTTTTGTTGCCTAGGCAATCCGGTCCTTCCGTGGATTCCTTCTTGTGTTGATTCGTATGCTCTGTAATCTTCAGCGGAGTTTAGATTTTTGAAAGCCTATGTTTGTTGTTCTTCAATAAAATTTGGGCAAACTAGCTAGCACGGCATGGGGACTATTATTTGCTTCTGTAAAGTGTAAAGTATATCAGAACCAAGCTCAAGTATTTGTGCGCTTTGGTAATATTTTGGATTGGAAACCGAGCCCACAGCCTTGAGTAGAACGTCTCAACAATCAGCTTTAAAGCCACATATTAACAACTAATTGTTTACACTCGATCGCGGCTGCAGTAACATTAGATTTGCTACCAATTTTTTTCTTGGATTAGCTACAAGTCAACGCACCGCATGTATAGTGTGAAACGAAATATTTTACTGAAGAAAGTTTACCCTCCTGATTTGCATATTGTGGCTGAAGCTACTGCAAATTTTCCTGTTTTTCATCTCAACCGGTGTGGGAAATGTGAGAAATTATGTTTAAAACCTGAGTTATCATGAACATAATGGGTTCTATTTAGACACGACTACTAAACATCTGTTTTGAGTTAAGCGAATATTGAACCAATAGGTCATAACATGCTGCAGTAACAACAAGTAGGCCCCAAAAGGGGCAATATTCCTTTGTATATTCCTTTGTAGACCTTTTATTATTCAAGTTAGAAACTTTTCTTTGTTCCAATTTAACATTAGAAGTTTCTGGTTTCTTTTATTATTCACCTTGACCTCGTTTCCATCATTTCTTTCGGATTCGTGCTACAATTATCCTCCGAACTAGCCTACCGAGCGTTTGTAACCTCACAGCACAGACTTCCATTCCCTCAGTACACAATTAACACATGAAAGATCGCAAAGCACTGAAAACATCAGCTGGTCTAGCAGTAAATCGTTAAGAAACATTGTAGCAAATACATAAATTAGACAAACAAGTCATTTATTTTCGGTACTATTGATAACTTGTCATTATTGCACTTAATATTGTCTTGCCGATTCCGCATAAAGATCCGCATAAAGATCCGCAATCAATGAGGGCGACTTTGCATACAATGCCTGCGCAAGCGCAAGCCTAGTAATTACCTAATGCACCCTCGTGTTGCTCCCAAACAACAATGGTGCTCAAAAATATGCAACCGCGTGGATTGCTGACAGCCGAAGACTGCGATGAGGCTGTCAGTTCTGCTGTTTAAATAGTTTCTAAACCTAATTTGCATAATCTGAACCCAAAAAATCAGACCTAAGCTAGCCCTGTGCTGAAGATAGGGCTCCTAAATGGAGAAATGAATCACAACACATTGGACATACTAAATTTCGTTTTATACATTCCTACTCCTAATAAAAAGGTTAATAACAATTCAAGAATGTAACAGTTTTGCCAATGCCCCCTCTTTACAAAAACGAAACGATTAACTAATCGCAGTGATAGGCATATAGTGAAATTTTAGTGTTGCAACGACGCAGTTTTAGCTCCAGTTTCGATAACGGAAAAACTAAACAAATGCTGAAAATTCAATTTCCGAGAGACAGCTTAGTTTTCCGAATCGTGGTGGTCAAATAGGGCAAAGATTTTTATTCCTACTGGAGCAGGAATGTATAAAACGGGAACTATTATGTTTAGTGCATAGTGATTCATTTCTCCATTTAGAAGCCCTATCTTCAACACAGGGCTAGCTTAGGTCATTTTTTGCATTCAGATTATGCAGATTAGGTTTTGGTCCTATTTAAGTAGCGCAAGTGACAGCCTTCACGCAGTCTTCGACTGTCAGCAATCTAAACGGTTGCAGATTTTTGAGCACCACTGTAGCTTGGTAGCTATAAGGGTGCGTTATGTGATAAGGCACTAACTTGTGCTGAACATGACAAGTTCAGCAATTGCAAGTATAGACCTGCTCTCTCTGATCTTTTTGGAAATCAGCGACAACGAATAGTAATGAGAAAGTAGAAGAAGAAAGTAATTGGATATCAAAAGAAGTAAAGGGATGTCAAGTGAAATAGTAACGTAAACCTGAAGCTTCTGACTTAAACCATGCTTTCAACAAAGACAATTTTTGTAATTGAATAAATAACAGGTCTACAAAAGAATACTGCCCCTTTTGGGGCCAACTTGTTATTGTTTACCTGACTTTGGTGATTCAGTTGTCCTGGCTTGTATTCTACCGCAGAAGTCACCAGTCGACGGTTGTATGCCTGGCTCAGTGATTTCTTTAGTTTCTCTGTCCACCCGCTGCAAGTAGACACCAGAGCGATTGACATTAGAGTGTGTTGTCAATCCTTCCCAGCCAACCTCGCCAGATTCGAAGATTTGAACTTGCAAAGCTCTACCACTACTAGTATTGCCAAGTCTATAATAGGTTCTGGCATAATCGTCATCACAGCTATAATCAACATTGCCGTATATGAAAACTGTGTAAAATGTTTCGCTGGTTGCAACTATTGCCGTTTGATAGGTAATCCGGCTGTTGTATGGTGCCCCGCAATCAACCGGATAGCAGCCCCAAAATGTTGCCAGGAAACTGAGGGATGCATTGCAGTAGTCGTCACCAATTACATCATAAAGGAATCTTTCTGTTTCATCGTCAGTAACAACTCTTCCGGAAAAGATGCAAGGTTGAAGCTCATCATTATAGCCACCTGCTAACAAGAACCAGGAATCGTCTGTATCAGAGACGTCCAAGTTTCCGTCATCAGAGATATCAAAAATGTAGACTGTTCCATGGCTGTCTTCTACTTCAATATCCTTTATTTCTTCGTCGTCAATATATTCATCAATTCCATCACCATGGGGCAACAAATTGTTCAGGTCGCAGTCAACTGAACCCAGAATCAATAGGGTCAGTATCAAAACATTTGAATTCAACATTATCTAAAACAATATATTCTAATAAGGCACATCTCAGTTTTCTGTAATCATTTTATCGGCATAGTTGTATGTATTTAGCTGTCCTACACATGTCCTGATCAGACATGTGCAGGAGGCGGAAGTTTTAGGAAAGGAGTGGCGAGCCAAAACTTGCAATTTCAGTTAGTCCAAAAAATCCGAGAAAAGTATCCCGGTTTTGGAGGGGGAAACTTTGGTGTGGGGGAGTGAGCTCCAGGTGGTTTGGTGGTATGGCCCTGACTCAATATTAACCTTATTTTGAGCATAGTAGCGTGTTAACAATAAAATCTTCAAACATAAACAATAGTTTACTTCTACGGCCTCATCTTAAAATCACTTCGGTCTGAAGTTTTTTGGCAATAAGAAACGGTTAAAAATGCTTTATTAACACACAGATTGGAAAGATTTTTTCCGGAAGCTGGGAGGGGTTGGCTTCCAGCGTTAAGCTTTGGAAAACCCTGATCAATCGACTTTAAATTTGACGTGGGTTTGTTTGTGACTGCGCAAAACTTCAAGTGTGCATTTTAAAACTATTTTTATTTGTTGTTTGTGGACGAAAAAAGCGAAATTAAAACACTGTTGCATCCGATTTTGCAGAAGTGCCGTATTTAGAGTTGTTTGGTCGTTGAACATGAACCTGAAGTTCCATAGTCTTCCAAATTAGCTATCAGACAGCCTAGTATTACGAAAAGCTATCAAAAAACCGAAAATTCATTTTCTAGGTCAGTAAAACATCATGAACCATGAAGAGTTAAACGTGAAATGTCAAGAACCATGAAACGTTAAACGTGAAATGTATAAATGTCGGCGAAACATTTTTCGGTCCCCCCCGTGGTTTCCCCTTGCGAATTGAAGAAAATCGAGCTATATTTGAACTCATCGCGGCCTGCCCATGCTAAATTGTCCTCGATTGGTCAAGTTCTGAAAACGTTAGTACTAACTAACATGTCATTAAAGTCAAATAATACCATGATTAACACAGAATCCAATTCTGGGTTAGACTATACTGACTTCGAGGAGGGGTCAATACCTGAAATATACCATAGGTAAACAAGTTGAAGTTGCAATGTTCTTACATTTTTGACCACAAATTAGTAAAAACGATGATTATTGCGATTTGTAGGAATTTTTCGAGAAATCGCTGAGGTTTGCTTTAAAAAGTGAGGCTGTTTCGCGAAACTACCTTGGGTCTACCAATTTTTTGCTTTGACCCTAGGGAGTAAACTGTTTTCACCGGTCTGCCCTCCCCATTCCCCATAAATCCATACAAGACCCGAGCTCTTCGAAAGCGAGGGGAGAGGTTGGAAGGATTGCTTCACCAAAATTTTCAGCTGATGGGGGATGTAAATAAAAAAATATTGGTGGGGGAGCCACAGTGCTTAACCTTTTTAAAATTTGATCAGTAAAAGCTACACCTTGGGATGGGTATGTTTCTGTCTGCGCAAATTTCAAATATAGCAAAATGCTTTGATTTCGCGATATTCGTTTTGTATTCATAAGAGGAAGAATGGGAAACCGAAACAGTTTTGCATCCAAACTTTGCTGACGAGCTGTATATAGGGTATATTCGGGGTCGTAGAACACGAACCTGAAGTTAGTTTTCAATTCAGCTATTAGTGTAATCCTTGTAAAGCTTAAAGCTTAAGCCTAAAGCTATATTCTTTTACTGAGTTAACGAAAATGTGAATTGAAAAAACCGACTTTAGACTCATGTTCTACGACCCCAAAGTATCAAGATTCTACAACAAAGTCGTACTCATGTCTCTAAGAACATGAAATATGAAACTATGAAATGTCAACCTTGGTCCCCCCTTGCGAATTGAAAAAATCTTGCGAAATTGGAACTCTGTGTGGTCGATAGCATAGTCAATTGGTACTGACTTCGACTATCTGAAAAAGCCAAACTTCAGTGGTTCGGTTTTGGATCTTTCAGGATAACCCCCAGGCCCAGATTCTGCAAAACGTGACCAAATGTGCTGAAATTTTTTATGGGTATGTTCAAATATCGCATTTTTCGATTTCGCGAAATTTGAGTTTTTTCTGTTCGTAAGTGGGGATTCGATTCCAACGTTTTAAGCTTAAGATGTAAGCTTTTCCGAGCAAAAAGCTGAATCGAAAAACGGATTTCAGATTCGTGTTTTGCGACCTCGTAACCTGCGACCTCGAAACCCCTGAATACAACTTTTCAGCAAAATCAAAGACAAAAAATTTTCCGGTTCCTCTTGGTCCCTTACGAATTTCGCGAAATCGAAAAATTTTGCGATATTTGAACTCAGCGTGGTCGAAAACATACCATAAAAAATTTCAGCTCATTTGGTTACGCTTTGCGGAATCTGGGCCTGTGCGGTTTCCCTGAAAAGATCCAATGTTTGAAATTCGGTTTTATTATTCAGTATATATAATTATTAGTATATAATTAAGTTCAATGCTCCAATTATTCAGTATATATAATTATCCGTTGAAAAATAGCTGCGGCGATCCTCTTTCCATCCTTACAGTTTGGTAGACAAGGCAGCAAAATTATTTCTGCTTGCAATAAATTTTATTTTGATAAAAATTAAAGCTTACTGCCCAGAAGGTCACTCATTATCAAAGCGCTAAAAAGGCAATCGCAGAATAGCATTTATGAGTGTTTTCAGTGTACCACGACCCGCGGGTGCCCGCGACCCACTTTTAACTCTGGGCTGAGGGCACCACGAAGTGTTCTCAGGATAGAGGAGCCCAGCGCACAGACCACATAAACACTAACATTTCGGGTACTATTTTCAGCTAAAGATGGTTTGGCCTCAATAATTCCAAAGGTTTAACGGAGATGTGCCCTAAAACGGAAAGGAAATAAGCCTTTCTAGCGACTAGCAGAATCCAATATCGTTGGACATGTTTAACCATTTCTAGGATGTTTTTGGAAAATATTCGCTAGTTTTGTTCAAAATGGGTAATTCTTGGTCAGAATAAAGGGTGTAACCTTTCCTGCACTAGCCTCTTATTGAAACATCTGCGAAATTGAAAGAAAGAAATGGTGTGACTACAGCGTCGATGCTATATCTCATTTTGCAGTATTAAGCGAAAGTGTGATATACCAACGCTTTATTTTATGTTATTATTTATTGGAATCAATAATAATTAGTCAATTAAGGATATTAGATATACGATATCAGAATTAAAATTATTGGAATAATTACACTCAAATAGTAAAGAAGTTGCCTTAACAGCGCGAAAGTTCCTCTGTACAAGGCACAAACTGAATTCTACAAAAACAATTTGTTTCGACTTTACTGCAAATTCTCTTTGAACTTTAATTAATATAAGCAAACGATGACCTTTCCTACAGAAACATGTGCTCAACCTTTGGAATCAACATTCAAACGTCTTGGTTTTGTTTGGGTTATATTTAAAGACTTTGAAGAATTTAAGGAATATACTAAAGTTCAGAAGTGGGAGACAAAATATTTCACTGCATTGTGAGTTTTAGAGATTTGACTACTTTTGCTTTCCACTTGCAGTATGTCAAAAACATGTAAAGTGCAGCTCAAGTCAACAAATCTAGCTATATTTGGAAGATCACTGGACACATGCATTGTAAATAGGATGACATTATATTTCACTATCCAATAAAAAGAACGGAATTTTTCATTTTTAGAATCGTTCGGAACAGACGGCTTCGAAAACTGTTATTCACGGAATGCAGTCAACATTTTGTTTCCTTGACAGAATAGTTGTTGCTCTAGAAATGATTTCTCACAAAATTTCCTGAATTCCAGGTTTCACCTTTTCCGAATTTTGGTCACGGCTGCTCTCCTGTGTCACTGCGGAATTTACAAATTTCAAAAATACACTCCTCCCACACTTCTGAGGTAGAGCACCTACTGTACTTTGGAAATTTGTACTGACACGCGGGAGTGCTTTATAACGTTTTGCAATAAACTTGATCAAGCGATCATTTGCCTTATAATCATGCAACAAGGCTCAACTAGTTCCCTCGCATCCCCTAGTAGGGGTGGGGGATGTAGTGGATATAGGTATATATTGTGTATGTGTGTGTAACGCTCAACACTTCTTTTTTTCTCCTAGCTATGTGCCGGCTTGTTGCCACATATGCACTAGTTGGTCGCGGAAGGTTGGGTTGGGCTGGGTCTGTTATTCTATTGGGAGTTCCCCATTTTACATATATGTGTTACACTGTAATTGGTTGGGAGGGTTTATCTAAGCCCCGCTTCCTGGGGGGGGGGGTATCAAATAATTCTCTCCCTTCCCAACTCAGTGTTGGGTTTCCTTTGTGTAGTTTGGCTGTTTCTCCCCTCTGTAGTTTATATTTGTGTGCATCCGCCTTTTGGCCTCCCTTGTCAACACAGTTGGGTCCCCCACCCCACCTGTATTTCCGCGCTCTCCCGGCTCTTGCGTAAGGTATTGTTTCTCTGTGTACTTGTAACAGCCAGTACGGCCTTGTTTAGCTACGTATATTATTGATGTATTTGCGATACTTGTATTGTGTACTTTCCATCATTTATAACAGTGTCATTTCCGGCCTACGCGCCATTATTAAACCGCATTTATTAATTGTGTTGCTAGGGCTTTATTTAGGAATAGCTAGGTTAGTTGTACGTGTAACATCTGTTACTGGCGAGGCTACCCCGGACTGGCTCTTGATCGGCCAGGTGCGTTTATCTATTGGGCGCAGTTCCAGTAGCAAGTCGTTGGTAATTCGCTATATTACAACACTTCCGCTACAGGGACTAGGGGGTAATACCGGTCCTGATTCCACCTAGTTTCCGGACCCATCTGCAGAAAGGTTGTTGGCATCGACGTTAACCACCCAACTTTGCGTACTGACCCCCATAGACGGCCGGGACGAAATTGAGGTATCCGGAGAAATGTGGACCGACGGTTTTTGCGGTTCAGTTTTTTAGAAACTACTACTGCGCCATTAGTCACAGCTGTCTCCCATCCACCGGTAGTCTGGTCATGGTCTGCGCCTGTCTGATGGTCGTCAGAGGTTTCAGCATTCACTCCAGTGACGTCTCAGACCGAGACGGCCGCTGCCGAAATCCATTACGGGATTTGGATTCGCTTCTCCTCTTCTGACGTGTTTAGCAGAGGGTTGCGCCAAATTTGACCATCCTACAGATCAACATGTCGCCGAAATGGGGTTTAGATCCAGTTACTGTGACCGAATTGGTAGGTCACGCTCCATCTTGGGAAGCTATTCAACTATGCCATGCGCTTTCCATTCCATGTTTTCTGCTTTTAATTTTTCCTGCAGAATTTTGACGTCACATAACGGTTGGAAAACCCGAGTCTTCGGAATATCAGTCCACTAGAGCCTCCCTCCCGATTGGTGTCGGCCGGTTTAGTTGAGTTAATGGGGTTGGGATCCCGTCAGCAGTCTATGGACGTTGCTATGGACGGTGAAACAGGCCCAATATGTTTTGAGCAGCTGCAGCCCTTCAGCAGCTGAATTCCCATATCAGGTTTATCAATCTTTCATATGCCTGCTTCCCTTACAGGGATCCCCAACCCCAACCCTGAGCCAATGGTCTGAACTTTATCTGAGATGACGCTGCCCAGCCTGTACAGCCTGAAGGGGTCACCGCCGTAACCACTATGTGGCCGGGTTCTCTAATCCGCTTTCCACAAGGGTTGGGTCGTCTCCGGACCTTCGTATTCCACCTTTGGACTTGAATATCAATGTTCCGAATTTTCAGTTGCCACCTACTGGGCCTATTGTTTCTCCCATCAGTTACCTTGGCCTATCACCTACATGTTACTTCCCTAAAGTTTGATCGTTTCAGGTTAAGGTGGTGGTTTCCTTTTGTGTAAATTTGAACTTACAAGCTTCAATTTTTTATGAAAATGGAAGGAACTTTCCAATATATTATTTTGGTGCTCCTTAACATTCTAGAATCAGTCCTGCATTTAAAAATTTTCGGCTTTTGGCATTATACTCTCAATAGGTTACTCTCACCGGCTTGGCTGTTTTGGCTGGGAAGAGGGCACAAAAATGAACACGATTGCGGAGGGATATTTTTCTTGGTTTGATCTAAAACATCTCCATTTCGAGAAAACGCAATGCAAAGAAGCTAAATTTCGCAGATTTTCTGGAACATTAAGACCTGTTGAACCAAGTCCAGAAAAATGTCCCACGTCCCGCGTGTCGTTCATATCATGGCACAAAAAGAACTTGTGAGAAATCGATTTTGAAAATTCTTAGTCTATATTTAGCCTTTATTCACAAAATTTCTGCTATTTTTTGGCTAATTTTGCTATTTTCGTAAGCTCATGTGAATGTACTAATTATGAGCTTTAAAATTCAAAACAAAGTTATCATTTAAAACGAGTCACTACAGTTTGGGTTGGAATTCAAGATTAAAGGAGAGTTTACACACTATTAAACTTTCGCAGGTCAGACGAAATTTTTTTTGTAAGCAAACGTCAGGCGATATTCTCACATATAAACTACAGTCTGACTCTGCTCTTCTGACACGGCAATTTTTGTTTGACGAAAATGAGATTTCCGCCTTATATTAGATGAAAGTGAGTATTCATATTGTAGCGCTTCTACCGGGGCTGCTGGACCAAGAAGAAACAAAGGAGAAGCCCCACCGGGAGGTGCCAGGCATCCTTGCACCCACGAAACCTGGACTTAGAAGAGAGAAGTCTAGGTTTTCACTCACCATTGAAAGTAAAGAATTGGTGCCGCCGGGGATCGATCTACGTTCCTTCTGCTCCAGAGTCAGACATGCTAATCACTACACCACGGGACCATCAGCTGAACTCCCATTGCAGGCTTATCAGTCTTTCCTGTGCCTGCTTCCCTTACAATAAGTTTTATTTCAAAAAACTGGGGTGAAGTAATAACAGCTGAATACGACTAGCTGCTGTGAGATTGTCAGTACCAAGCTGTTGGACAATGTATAAACTGCGAATAATAATTAGAAAACTAACTTTCTGTTGAATCATTTATAGAGCATTACTAATTTGCATTATTATTAACATTCATTGTGTGAAAAATTACATCAATTAGTGCTCATGGTTCATGCATGCCCCTTCGAAAATTAGGGAACTAGCCCCCTCAAAATGTTTTGGCACAGGCCTCTCAAAATCCAACCTATGTCAATGTATGCTCCACTCGATAATGTTCCTACAGACAATACAGGCACACTATTGATCCAGCTGGCTACCCCCCCCCCCTTTGCCCTGACTGCCTGCAGGAAGAAGAAACGCTCGAGCATTTGATCTTGAGCTGCCCCAGGAAATCAATAACCTGGCGTACCCAGCTCGACTGCTCCCAAGGCCTGGCCTCCTGTGGTATGACCCTCCCGGGGTGTTGGACTTCCTCCGGGGTACCGGACGCCTTTAGCCCGGCTATATGGTCTCACCGATTGGCCCCAGATATGATGATGATGATGTTCCTACAGTGACAATTTTGTGACGATCATTCTTAATAATCGGCGTTATTCTTACAGTGTCAGTCAAACTTTATAAGCTCCGGTTTCAATCGGCTGCAGCGACTCTTCTAATGCAGCAATGATCTCATATTACTGGTACAGGCTATCTTGATCTGGCATTTTTAAATTCTTTCAGTGCCCGCGACCCATATCCAACTCAGCTCCATGCTTGTTTGTAGTACTAGAGGCATTAAAGTGACATGTGTCTCCTCAGCGAACCAAGTCATTGATCCAGTCCTGGAACTGTTTGATCCAGAAAAAGCACGTAAAACTATGTATAAGTCACGAGCATTTAGCTTTGAGTCACGCACAGTGTTGGGCGCGGGCCGCGGGTACCCGCGGGCACCCGCGGGTACCCGCGGGGCGGGGCGGGGCGGGCCAAAAATTAGTACCCGCAGTGGCCCGCGCGGGCCGATGCGGGCCGATTTTTTGTGAGACAAGGTAAGAAAGTTTGAATTTTTAACGAATTCTAGCATTATAATGGAACATTTCCTCATTGAAATACATTTTATCTTCCCATCCCCACTTCTCTTTTCCTTATAATTTTGAAAATACTCATTTTGCATTTTCTGCAGCTAATAAGCGGCGCTTGGTCTTGGTGGACTCGATTTGCTCAAATTGAAAGCAAATGTTTACGATCTTTGTCTGCTCTTGCCACTTTAGTTCGTGTTACCCTATTTTTTAATAGTTATCAATTTATCAGCGTTGGTTGGTTGATCGTCCCTTTAGAGCGACGTTTTCAAACGAAGTAGTTATCTCAATTTTCAGAATTGGAAAGAGATCGAGCTGTGCTTACTGGCGACATAAAACAAGCAAAAGTATTTTCTAGCTTACAGACCAGTAAATTACAGACTGACAGTCTTTAAACACCGATTTCTCCTTTGACTTGACCATTGAGAATTTTGTGTGTTCATAATCATAACACGTAAACATAGCAAATTTTAGATTTTTTAAATTTGCTTAATTTCTGCACTTTAAGCATATGTACTATCACATAGAAAACTGTGTTTAAAGCCAACCCGGACCCATCTTAGTCAACAATTGGTCATTTGACAAAATTGAAACTTTGGTTGTATTTTACTTGATTTCGGTCACCTGGACAACACATAGAAAGATAAAATTTATACCGATAAAATAGAAAGGTAAAATTTATACCGAATTGACCAGGAGGCTCTACTGAGCTAAGAATTGCATGAATTTTCCTTTTGCTGCTGCAAAAAAATTATCTTGAAATTTGGGTCTTTTCCCGCACATGGAGTTTTCCTCACCGAGTCTAGATTATCCCCAGGTCGCACCACAGGCAGGCACTACAGTCAAATCGCACATGCCACCGCAAAGTTTAAGACATATCCTCTGCGTAACTGTAACTGTAATTCGTTTTGGGCAATGTTTTCCAGTAGTATAGGATTTCACTCCAAAATTCACCATCAATTTTCAAAGTTGCAAAAAATAGCTGAGGAGCAGCGGAGGGCTGCTAGGCCAAAATTCTTACATTAGAAGTAAATAAAAATTTGAAAAACGCACGACTGCAACTATATGAATGCTTTTGAAAACAACAATCGCGCTTATATGGCAGTTTCTATGGACGAAATAATAATATTCGAAAACGTCGAATAATCAATGAAAGTAGCAATTATTTAATGCTATGATGCTTGCATAACCTAAATTTAGTTGCGGGTCGCCGCGGGCCAAATTTTATTGAAGCAATACGTAACTGAACGAAGTACA
>JASAND010024310.1:0-12917 GCA_030248195.1 Trissonchulus latispiculum
TGGCCCGCCATCGTCCTCTTGCTGGTTCCTCCTACAAACCTCTACCCCGTTGGATTCAAACGAAGAAAGCTATTGTGAATGTACAAAACAACGACAATTTGTGCTTCCTTTGGTGCGTCTTGGCGGCTACGCATTCCGTTGTTCAAAATCCTGAAAGGGTTACTAAGTATGACGAGTTCCGACATACACTCGTCACTACTGGACTAGAGATGCCGATGAAACTGAAAGATGTTCATAAATTTGAACGTCTTAATAATATTAGCATCAACGTTTTTGGAGTAGAAGAAAAATCATTTCTTCCTCTCTATCTTTCTAAGAACAGCAGCAATCAACATATCGATTTACTTCTACACGATGGTCATTATTCCTGGATTAAAGATCTTGACCGACTTTTGAGTGATCAGCGTGGAGGACATCGACAAAAGTACTTCTGTCGGAGGTGTCTACAGCCTTGCTATTCAGCGGAGAAGCTGGCGGATCATTTGGAAAGATGTCTTGTAAACAAACCAAGCAAAGTGGTCATGCCAGAAGAGGACACTTTGCGGTTTAAGAACCATCATCGACGTCTTCGAAGTCCCATTGTTGTCTATGCGGATTTTGAATGTCTTACGGAGAAACTGGATACATGTCAACCTACTCCATCTAAGTCATCCACAACTGCCTATCAGCGACACACGCCTTGTGGCTATGGTTTAGTTTCCATTAAACAGTGCTGTGATGAAAGAACACGGAGCATTGGTGAAACCTCAGTCTATCGAGGAAAGGACTCTGTGTCCAAATTCCTCGACGAAGTCATAGCGATTGCAGAGGATCATAATAGCAAACTCAGCAACTGTGTACCTCTTTATTTGACAGATACCGAAGAAGTTGGTTTTCAACAAGCCCTCTGTTGTCATCTTTGTGGGAAACAGCTTCTTGTTGACAGAGTGCGAGATCATTGCCATTTGTGTGGTTCCTACAGAGGACCTGCGCATAACAGGTGTAACCAACAACATCGACTAAACAGAGACATCACTGTTGTTTTCCATAACCTCAGACGATACGATGCCCATCTTATCATGCAGGAAATCGGCAAGGTCTCAAAAGATAGAAAACTGAAGATGAATGCTGTGGCCAAAGGAATGGAAGACTACCTGAGCTTTTCACTGAAAAAGCCGCACCAGAAAGAAGCAGATGGTAGCGATGACGAGTCAGAAGAGGAGAAATTGATTGGCGGTTATGGACGCGAGTCTGCTTCTTGGCGCATTCGTTTTATTGACAGTTGCCAATTTCTTATGGCGTCTCTCGACACCCTCGTAGGAAATCTGAACTCCGACCAGCTGCAAGTACTTATATCTAAATTTTCCACAAAAACCGAAGTGACAATGCTTTCTCGGAAAGGGGTGTATCCCTATGACTACATGGACTCTTGGAGTCGATTTGAAGAACGTTGCCTTCCTCCTAAAGAAGCTTTCCACAGCAACTTGACTGATGAGGACATTAAAGACAGTGATTATTGCCATGCCCAAGCAGTATGGCAAAGCTTTAATTTGCAGACACTTGGTGATTATCATGATCTTTATTTGCTAAGTGATGTATTATTACTGGCTGATGTGTTTGAGAATTTCAGAGCTTTTTGTCTAAAGCATTACGGCTTGGATCCCATCCATTACATTACCTTACCTAGTTTTGGATGGGATGCTTGTCTTAAGCTAACTGACATTAAGCTGGAACTTCTCAAAGACAACGATCAGTACATGTTTTTCGAGCACGGTATTCGTGGAGGTGTTGCGATGATTTCTCATCGCTATGCTAAAGCGAATAATCCCTATTTGGATGTATATGACAATTCATTACCAATATCGTATATTATGTACTTAGATGCTAATAACTTGTATGGGTGGGCTATGAGTCAAAAACAGCCTTGTGCAAAATTCCATTGGCTTTCGCAATCTGAAATTGAGAAAATTGATTGGTCTACAGTTGATGTAGACGGGGAGGAGGGATATGTTTTAGAAGTTGATCTGGGGTATCCAAAAGAACTCCACCAACTGCACAATGGTTATCCTCTTGCTCCTGAGAAATTGATGATCTCTGATGGTATGTTGTCACCATACTGTAAACAGCTGAAAGCAGATCTCAGGGTAGCTGATTCAAAGGTGCACAAGCTCGTGCCCAATCTTTACAATAAACAAAAATATATTATTCATTTTCGTAATCTAAAACTTTATTTATCATTGGGTCTAAAATTAGAGCGAGTGCATCGTGTCCTTGCTTTTCGACAGTCTGCTTGGATGCATAAATACATCAGCTTTAACACTGAGATGCGCAAGGCTGCTAAAAATGATTTTGAAAAGAATTTGTTCAAATTGTTAAATAATTCCGTGTTTGGTAAAACTATGGAGAATGTACGCCAATATATAAATGTGGAGCTTGTATGTGATCAGGTTCGATTCAGCAAATTGGTATCAAATCCTCGTTTTGAGCGGGCAACTGCTTTTAATGAGGACTTGGTAGCAGTCTGTATGAGTCGAGCGACCGTCGAGCTCAATAAGCCCATCTATGTTGGGTTTAGTGTGCTTGACTTGTCAAAGCTGCTCATGTATGATTTCCACTATAATTATATTGTACCGAAATATAAGGATAATTGTAAACTATTATTCACTGATACTGATAGTTTATGTTATTTCATTCAATGTAATGATGTATATAAAGATATGCTTATTGATTCTAATTTGTTTGATTTCAGTGACTACCCTTCCGATCATTTTTTGTTTTCCACAACCAACAAAAAGGTAATGGGGAAAATGAAGGATGAGACGAATGGTAGTCCTATTTCTGAGTTTTGTGGTTTGCGGGCTAAAATGTACAGTATTTTGTGTGGTGGGGAGGCTAAAAAGAGGGCAAAGGGCGTTAAGAAGTATGTTGTTAAACGTTATCTTAGTCATACTGATTATGTAGAAACTTTGTTTGACAAATCTCTTCGTCGAAATGTGATGAATATGATCAGAAGCGATAAGCATCAACTATTCACTTTAACTTCAAACAAAATTAGCTTGTCAGCTTTTGATGATAAGCGTTACATTTTGGATGATGGGATTAGTAGTTTATCTTATGGTCATTGTGATATTGTTTAGTTTGTTGTTGTCAATAAAGAAACATCAACGAGTTTGCCTTTTTTATTGAATAAGATAAGTACAACAATCATAGTATATACAATAGCAAGCATAACTAGTAAGTGTCATTCACTGTCCATTTCTTCATTCAGGAAAAAGTGTAGCAGTTGATGAGCTCGGTGAGCTGAGCAGTATTTAGCTCCATCTCTTAGCATGTGGTCCGGACAGCAGGTATTGCCTTCGTCATCACTCAATAGCATGTAGCTGGGAACCCCCATGGAACCAGCCTCTATTACCCTGACAAAGTTTTCCCTTCCCATCAACCCAGAGCGAATAATGTTCCACTGGGAAATACCCTTGGTGATAACCTTGTCAACATTGGCATCCTTCAAGATGTTGGAGATGAGGTCCATTGCTTGGTTCCAGGTTCGTAGATGAGGACTAGAGTCCCAGTCGAAACAAGATCGCTTTGTGACATATTGGATAGTCTCCTGTTGACTTGATGTTAGTTTCTCCAGATCATAGGGAGCACGAATAAACAAATGATGTATATCCGGTTGGTGAGACTTGGGCCGTTGAATCAACACAGTCACCTCTAAAGGGATATCTCCCAACTTCTGAACTCCAATGCACGCAACAGCAACAAATGCAGTAGCCATGACTGAAAACTTACCTTTGTGGAGTTGTATTTATAGGTAAGAAAGTAGGTTAGGATGAGTCATACAAACTTGTTATAACTGGTTATTTTATAAGAAGTGTTTTGGTGGTATGAGGTACCTCAAGCGCCGCTTCAATCATCAAGAAATAGTAATAGGTAGGAAATGTCTTAAGCGCACAAACTAATTGCGTAGAATCTGCCTCAAGCGCCTCCTACGCCTCTGCACCAGAACGCCCATTTTTATACTACTGATATTGATATAGATATTGATTTGTTGCATATTCGGTGTCATTTGACACAAAGACAGCAAGAAATTTTGAATTTAGGAAGGCAAAAATCAATTCTTAGAATGGAAGGAAAGTGTTGCAATAATGCAAATATGCAATAAATTAATGTGAGAAACGTCAGGGCTTGGCAGGGCCGAACAGGGCCGGCCGGGCCGGGCTTTTTTTCGTTGGAAGCTGCACGGCCCGGCCCGGCCCGGTCCTGACTGGAAACCAGGTCTGCGCGGCCCGGCCCGGCCCGACAGGCCGGGCCGGGCCGGGCTTTGTCGGCCCTGATCTCATCTCTAATGTGGAGATTTTGTCGTGAGCGTTTCTTCGGGGCCCATCATTTATCAAACTATAGTCCTTACTTTCCAAAAACTTATTAGTAATTTCCTAAAATTAAATTCAAACAATGGCAAACATGGTACAATTTCGTTGCGTCTTACATATTATGCACCTGATTACCTCATCTTACTTCATTACGTAATAGCATTGACAGATTTTTCAGTTTCGTAACGTCACAGAAATTTCTGTAGACGGAGAGGTTTAAAAGTTATCCCTTTTGAGTGGGTAATTTAATAATTTCAAGGGAAGATTTCGCATTGAACTTTCGTGAAGAATTGGGGGAATAAGTCTTCTTGAAGGATCTTGAGGCGGTAATCAAAGCTGATAAGGGGCTTAATAAGGAGACGTTTCCCTTAGAGCGGCCTGTAGAAGAATTTACCTCGCCGTATGTAGAGGGGGTCCCTTTGTTGTATTTTCAGGGAAAATTACTTAATTAAGCCTATTTTCCATGCTTTTGTGGAAACTAGAGCTCGTCAAATAGAGTCTTACAAAGTATAGGTATGACCTCAGTTACTTGCTGAGCATTAAGTAAAAGGCAGAATGACTCTCAGCTTTCTATCTACATAATTTTCATCAAACTTCGCTGCCAATGCGTAGTGTGTTGAGTTACATACACACCTTAGAATGAATAGGTTGTAGAAAAGTGTTGCTTATTTTTGACTAGAGTTACAAATACTTACAGTTTGTCTATTTTTCCAATTAAGTGTAACTTAAAACTACCATGATGATGAAGTCAGTTTTGTCCATCTTGTGGGCGGCCAGCTCGCGACTCAACCCGGAAGTCCTGCTCACGGAAAAGAGTAAGTTCCCCTCAGTTCCCCTCAGGAAACTCAAAGTTTCCCTATTGTCGGGGTTCTTTCAGATAGGCTAACTTCGATAGTATAATTTTGAATAGTCTAAAACTATTTCGGATAGTTCAATAAAGGTCAACTGAGCGGAATTGAAACAGTTTCTGTTACTAGGTTTCCTGATAGCCTAATTTCGGATAGTCTGTTTCCGGAGAATCTACTAATATTTTCGGATAGTCATTACAAACTTTAATAATATATACTTAGTATTATGTGTCCTCCAATGCTGAAAATCAAAACTAAGAAAAGAAAGGCCAGCTAAATTCAAATGAAATTAATTTAATAAATACTTAAAACGAAATCAAAACATAATTTAACAGGATTTTAAATTTCTGTAGAGTAAAATTACAACTAAAATTAGTTAATTCTTAAAATAGTATTTAGTTTGAAGTAATAAATGTACCAAGGCCTGACTAATACAATAAGACAAACCCTACAAAAATATTTACAGCTCTTTTATTTTGTGTAGTTCAACCTGTTTATTTATGTCTTAACTTAAATTATATAAGTGCATTTATTTGTTTATTCGTTCAAAAATTTATATTGATGTATTCGTATGCAGAAATGTGCCATATATTAATTTTAACCCTTTTATGCCCGGGGCGGCCATTTGGCACAAGTGGTGATTTTTTGGTATCTGCTCCAAAGAGCAGACACCGGTTGCAGAATGGCGCTTTGATTACGTGCTCCTTTTTTCCTCAACACTCGCACTACAATTTGGAGTATTAAGTTCAGTAGTTTCTAACGAAATAAAGCCCCGGCTGCCCTTTGGCGGAATGGATGATTCGACAAATTGTGTGCTATATGTATTTCTGTGTTTATTTTAAACGTTTCCAATTACGGTTGTAATTAGTTGGCGGCAAAGCCGTTTTACCGGCCGATAGGGGAGGTTATGCAGATTATATTAACATATAGCTGATCCCGTCTTAGAATTAAGTCTTGCACCTGGAAATATATAAATTTATTTGTTTTTTGCAATGAAAGTTTAGCAAAAATTCATACTTTGTCCGACTTTGACGGCTTCTAACTTTTTTGGTTGAAACGGAGACCCAAAAACGCTGGTTAAAAATGCAGAGAATTAATTCTCTATCGATTGGTGGTGGTAGTCCTATATCTCTAGGTGCTCTCAGTAAAAAATGGCAGCGAAAAATGTAAAATTGGTCATTTTGAGCCCCTTTCCTTGAGAAGTTTTGGGCAGAAGAAGGTTAAAGACGAACATCAAAAATCAAAATTTGATCTTGTGACTGCCTTCCAGCACAGTTTTACAGTGTCTTCAATCCCAAATAACGATTTTTAAATGAATTCGTGCACTCACAAAATCAAAGCAACTGATTTACTGTTGACTATAAACATTCACACTCAACCTTCTTACATAGTTTCTTGAATTTTCGTTTCTTCAGAAAATTTCTTTAGACTGTTCGAGATTAGACAATCCGAAATCGGACTATCCCTCCCGACTGTCGACAGCGCACCATATTTTTCACATTACATCGTTAAAACGTTGGACATATGTAGATAATGATTTTCTGGTCACTTCCCTATCATACTTAAAATTTAGTAAAGGCGTACGTTTAGTATTTTTGCATTCTTACATCCAATAATACTTCAGTTGTTTTTACAATAAAATTCACAGAAGCTACAGTTAACTCTATGTTTGGTAATTAGATGAGGTAATTACTGTGTATTGTTTATTTGGATCTGATTGTCTGTTTCAGCCATGTACACGTCGGACCGCGGAGGGCGCCAGGACTTCGTCCGCTGCTACAGCTGCATGTCCCCCATCTACGGGTCCACCTGGGACCACTTCAAGAAGACCTACAAAATGCCCGCGGACTTCACCACCCATTGCAACGACCCTTCCAAAAACCTCAGGGCCCTCCGATATCGAGACTGTGCCAGCAGTACCGATTCTTGCATCAGAATGGTCGAAAAAGTTCAGCTCCTTGGTAATTACATTTCCAGTTTTAATATTAAGACCTCATTTTTGGTGGTGCTCGAACGTTTCGGTACAAACTGCAAAATCGATAGTCACGTACTTTGCTTATATCATTTGCTCATATTTTCACATATATTGCCAGTTTTCTTACACACACACACACACACACACACACACACACACAGACACACACACACACACACACAGACACACACACACATACACACACACACACACACACACAGACACACACACACAGACACACACACACACACACACACACACACACACACACCCGTTTCCCCCAGATTTCAGATAAATTTCGGGATCAGGTGGCCACCCGGCACCCGTTTCCCCCCAGAGATTAGGACTGTCCCCCAATTTCAAATTCAGGTGGGGTCCCCAACCCAAACACCCCCCAATCCGTTAACCCAAAATTTCAGATCATTTCGGATAGAAAAAATTCCCCCAATTTCGAATCTCCCTACCACCCGGCACCCGTTTCCCCCCAAATATTAGGACTCTCCCCCAAATTTCAAATTCAGGTGGGGGTCCCCCAACTCAAACACCTCCCAATCCGTTAACCCAAAATTTCAGATAATTTCGGATAGAAAAAATTAGGACTCTCCCCTAAATTTCTAATCCCCCTACCACGCCCCCCAACCAAAATTTCAGATAATTTCGGATAGAAAAAATTTCGCAAACACCCCCCAATCCGTTAACCCAAAATTTCAGATAATTTCGGATAGAAAAAATTAGGACTCTCCCCTAAATTTCTAATCCCCCTACCACGCCCCCCAACCAAAAGTTAAGATAATTTCGGATAGAAAAAATTCCTTCGCAACCCCCCAATCCGAAACAAAATTTAGAAAGGAGAAAAAAAGTCGCAACCACCCCCCACCCAAAACCAAAAAAAGAAAGAGGAAAAAAGTGTATAGAGGACAAACCCCCCGAACAAAATTAGTTGGAGAAAAAATCCCCCGCAAGAGCCAATATAACCAATTTTTTAGGGGGGATCAACCAATCCGTTAAATCAAATTTCATTTCAGATGATTTCGGCTGGAAAAAATTAGAAAAAATTAGGACTCTCCCCTAAATTTCTAATCCCCCTACCACGCCCCCCAACCCAAACACCCCTAACCCGTTAACCCCAAATTTCAGATAAATTTCGAATAGGGTAGTTTACCCCAAATTTCAGATTAATTTCGGGGGATCAGGTGGGGTCCCCCAATAATTTAAGATTTCAAATTCAGGTGGGGTCCCCCAACTCATACACGTACACCCCCCAATCCGTTAACCCAAAATTTCAGATAATTTCGGATAGAAAAAATTCCCCCCAATTTCGAATCCCCCTACCACCCGGCACCCGTTTCCCCCCAAATATTAGGACTCTCCCCCAAATTTCAAATTCAGGTGGGGTCCCCCAACTCAAACACCCCCAATCCGTTAACCCAAAATTTCAGATAATTTCGGATAGAAAAAATTAGGACTCTCCCCTAAATTTGGGATCAGGTGGGGTCCCCCAATAATTTCAGATTAATTTCGGGGGATCAGGTGGGGTACCACCCGTTTCCCCCAAATATTAGGATTCATTGCAGTGGTCCTGATGGAGCTCCACTACATCCATCAAGGAGGATAGCTAAGACTGCAATGGCCGCCCGCCCGCCATTGTAGTGGTCCTGATGGAGCCTCCACTACATCCATCAAACTAATGGAGGGTAGCTAACCCGTGTAGTGAATGGACCTGTTCCTACCCCTGTCCCCGAGTGTATCGAAACTTGCAAATTTGCTGCGTGTACTGGATGGATCTTTTGCTACTCCTGTCTCTGGAAGATAGAAACCAACTTTCACCAACTTTTTTTCTCGAGCACAAATTCAAAATGTGTACAATGGGTTTTGTACAAAACTTAATGGTTCATCAACCCAAACTTAATTTAGGAATTCGCCTATGACTTACCTAATTTTCCGACAAGCAATAGCATTAATATTCAGTTTGTTTTCAGTATCAGTCTAAATATATATGCTGTCTCGGATTTTCTAAAAAGTTCTGCCCTTTTGTATACACAGTTAAGGGGGAGTCCATTTTTGGCCGATTTTTCGACCATCTCCGATTTTGCTCGTTTCACACATTTTGTTCTCCGATTGGTATATTTTAACGAGTTTTTGAAATTAAAGTAGGATCTTTTATTTCACTTCAAAGTTGAGATCTCATGTAGTTGAACATAGAAAACTGGAAAAGTTTCAATTTTTTGACTAGTGTCAAAAAATCTCGAAACTGGGCAAAGATTATCAGCATAGTTTGGTATCGTTAGAAACGTCTATTTATACACTTTACGATTTGTTGGAATTAGATTTTTTGATTTAAGCCTTTGAATTTTTTTAAATAATTTTTGAAACCTGCTGACTGAGAAAAATTGACGTTTTTTCGTTAGTGGAAACTGGGGGTTATGGCAAACTTTTGATGCAAACTTTTGTCGTAAATTCAAAAAGTGTTCAAATCAAAAATCTAATTCGAACAAATTGCCAAAGTATAACACGTTTCTAAGTGAGAGGTTCGAAATGATGCCTATAATTTTGCCCAGTTTCGCGATTTTTGACACTTCCAAAAATTAGTTTTTTTACCAAAATTTTGAATTTTTTCGATTTTTTTTGCCTATTACGTGAGACCATTGCAATCAGCAGCTACCAAATGCCAAAATATCTCGTTTCACGTTATTTCTGGTAAAGTGTAGCTGCGGTTCAGTTTTGTCTGACAATTGTTCCTGCTGAGTAGCCCAACGTAGAAACCGCATCCCAATCTGTCGGACTGGCACCCATATAGCAAAAATATCGATTTTTTTTTCAGTTTTCTCCAAACATGACAAATTTGACCATCAGTCGAAAGCTCTTAATGCGGGGAACATTTTTCTTCTTAGGCTATGGTCCGCAAATGCACCAAATTGAAGTTAGTGGCTGGTCAAGTGTTCGGTGATCTAACCTCAACATTTGCTTTGCTGCTCCCTAAAAGTCGTTAAAAAGGCATGAAATCGTTTAGCACTGCCAACACAGGGGCAAAAGTAATGACTCTTTAGATCAATTTTAAAATGGACACCCCATTTGAAGCTCCAAACTCGAAGACTGTTTCACGATGAAATTGCTTTAGTCTCAAGCGGTACCCTCAAGTTTCGCCCATTATTACAATTGCAAGCAGTTGATAGCTCGTAACTCGCGGAGACATGGATGAAACAACTCAATATTTAACAACTCAATATTTAACCATGTTGGTACGCACAACATGTGTGGCAACATTATGTGTAAAAATGAGCGAAATCCAGTCACTACAAATAGTTTTCATGGTAGACCACCCCCCCCCCTTAAGGTGGCACTTGCATTATCAGGATTATAGATATAAAGAATTTTAGACCGATAGCTCCAATTTCGAAGAAATCCGAACCACCCTTACTGGGGTTGGCGGGGCATCTTTTGACAAAATTTCGGCAGCGGAGACCACGTGCTTGGCTAGCTACCGGTATGGCTTAAAATTTCGAAATTTTATTAAAGCTGCAAACGACAACGTCGAATGTTCACTGTGTTAAAGTACATAAAAAGCCGGTTACAACTTGTGCATATCTCTCCTGTACGTGGTTGCAATCAAAAGTTACAGGCGGTTGAATATATGATGGGTGTTGCGTTTACCATTCTCAAAGCGAATGCCAATGTCAAAACCTATCGTTCGGAAATGAGTTCTGCAGGGCTTTTCACGTTGTTTTTGTGTTGGATTTGTTTATTATTTCATGAAATACACTATGCGACTTATTAAAAGCTATTAAATATTTGCGAAAAACTGAAGCGATTAGTGTGAAATTTTTCAATTTGATTTTCTCATAAATGTTGCGACCAAACTCGCTCAAATTTTGCATGCACATTTATTTGACGGGTACGCAGGGGCAATTTTTTTAGTTTTTTTGTTTAAATCATATATTCCGTGAGATGATTGACTTTCAAAGTTTTTCAAATATTCATAAAATACTCAAAACTGCATAAATCGAAAAACTGAAGAATTTGCCTCTGCGTTATGCTCATTTATGCATTTGTGCCAAATTTGAGCTAATTTCATTCAGCCGTTAATGAGTGACAGCTTTTTGAAAATTTCAGCTTATCCCTCTTGTGTAAGTCGCAAGCCCAAGCACTGGATTATTCAAATTCTACATATTGCTAGCATTTGTGCACCAGCTACCTATGCTGAAGGTTTGAAATAGATTCGTTGGAAAATAAACTCAGGAGAACCGTTCCCTGTAATGCAAGCGCCCCCTTAAGCTTAAAGACTTTGCCTTCTTTGTATATATGTACAATGGATTAATAGCATTCGCTAAAGTGTGTACAATGAGCCTGAAGCTTTCAACACTTAGATCCGTATGTCTTGAGCAGTATGTTGGTGTGATAATGTAAAAAATGGACTTCATGTCCGTCTTCGAAAAATAATAACTTTGTGTACAGACTCGGAAGTGGGCCGCGCGGTACCCACGGGTACACACAGGTACCAGCGGGTAATAGAAATTTTGCTACCCGCTAACGGGTACTTGCGGGTATCTCTTTCTTATATATTACTAAAATTTTTAAATTTTAAAATTTTCTGAAATCTGTTCGGAAAAAGATAGTGTTGCTGATTTCAAATAATCGCTAGGTAATCCTGGCTGGGTGCCCTTCTCACGATACTAGTCTCACCGCATATTGTTTGATTAAACTTGTTTATTAGGTTATATCAAAGAGTGGAAGTGGGTACCATTTTGGCTCACCCGCCCTGCCCCGCTACCCGCAAGCTGGTATCCGCCCCGCCCCGCGGCCCGCGGCCCCCAGTCAACTGATACCCGCAAGTGTACCCGCAACAATTTTTCGAATGCTAAAGGATTACTGTGCTGTTGAATTTATTAAAGACTTGTGAAATAAACTTTTATTTAAAGATTTTAAACTATTTTAACTTATAATGTTCTTGAGATGTGTTGCCGAGATATATTGAAACACAAATTGCTGAAGTGTGTCGTTAAAACCAAGACTTTTTCGAAAAGTATAAATTTAAACCAAGCGTCCATAATTCCCTTATATTATAGAATAAGAGTAAGCCGCTTAGGAGGCTTCTCTTCCTGGCATTGCGTAACGGTGCTCCGCCCACAATAGCGCGAATGTTCCCCCGTTTGGGGGGCCGACCAAATCGATAGCGCATACACCCCCTCCGTTTGTTGGGGGGTAGCTAGCAGATGTCCCCGTTTGGTGGGGGGGGGGAGAGCAGAGGATTACGGTAACTTTTGTTCTATTCGAAAATGGGGTCCCCGTTCGGGGGGTCACCAACAGCCAATCAGAATGAGAGCCAAATTTAGCCTGCTTGAGTCGACCCCCCCCCCCCCAAACGGAGACCTCTTTCAGAGACCCCCCCCCCCAAACGGGGACCACTTTTGGCTACCCCCCCCACCAAACGAGGACCACTTTCGGCTACCCCTCCCCAAACGGAGGGGTATGCGTGTCGACCCCCCCCAACGGAGGAACATTCGCGTATTGTTGTCGGAGCACCGTTACGCAATGCCAAGAAGAGGAGCCCTCTAGTGGCTTACTCTTCTTCTATAATATAAGGAAATTATTATGGACTCTTGTTTAAACTAAATGATGCATTGAGTAGGGATTACCTGGGCTTGGGGGCCCGATGCCAGCCTGTGGTTAAGTCCCGGTGCTACGGGACAAAACTGTAATTGTTGACAACTTTTAGGAATTTTCAAAAGATTTTAAAAGTCTAAATTA